>JAADVK010000511.1:0-23054 GCA_023334975.1 Globisporangium sylvaticum | reverse complement strand
AGTTTGACTGTATAAATTGGCAAATTAATGTCAACGCATTATAGAGGATTTTATTCTTTAAAGGGCTTTTCAAAAACACTTCGTGAAGGCGTTTTCGATACATTTATATAGCAGCAGAACATCACGAAGAATTGCTTCTTCTTTTTTTTTAAAAGTTAGTTAATATGAGAGTAGCATTGACAACAATCGAATCGAATATATTTGTCCAATTAAATACATCTCATGTGCTGTTTTTTAGCTGTTGTGATGCCACATCACCGAACGAACGTCATGGTCGCCTCCTCCTATCACCAAAACATACTGCCTTTAGGCGTGTGAGCCTCGCCTGGCAGCGAAGCTCGAGGGCTGGACGAGCATGCGCGAGAAGCTGCTGGAGACCGAGCGCGAGTTCATCGAGGGCGGCGGCAAGCCGTCGCTCGCGCTGCCGGGCGTCAAGGGGCCAGAAGCTGCTGTTGGTGGTGGTGCTTTGCTGCACCCCTTGATGAACAGGCTTCTGGAAGATCAGCTCGGCGGAGTTTCAGTTTTTCACAAGGCGACAAAACGCATTCAACCGCAGTGTCAGAGAGTCAGGTTTTGGATGTCGATCAGAGAACGAAATCGAACTCTGGTCAAAAATTCGGCACAGCTACATGCTGCAGCTTCATGAGCTATTCGCAATTGCTCTGTACAAGCGGGTCAAACCACGAACACAGTGGAGCGAAGAGTGCGTGCGCGCAGTTCAGGACTTTGAGTATTCGCCAATCAGCTCGTCGCATTCTGACGAGTCCCTCAACGTATCCCTACCTCCAAGTTGAGCTGAGTCAGTCAAGCTCAAGAAGTCGATCAGGTAGGTGCTAGCAAGTGCGTAACTACGGTAGTTTAGTTTTGCGTCAGCGATGGCTCAGTGTGCCCCCGCTCCAACAACGTCTCTCGAATTGTGCTACCCGCGTCAGGAGACCTGGAGAGAACCACCGCGAGTACTCGGCTGAGCCAGAGTAATTACACCAGTCTCTAAACCGAGCAGTTCGCTGATCGACGACTCGAGTGTGGTCTGTTGCTTTCCCCAGCATGGAAGGGAGGTACTGTTAGTGAGAGTCTACCGCCGGAGTTTGGTAGGAATAAGAAATACCCGGTCAATTTGACAAACTACCCACAGCCCTTCCTCGAAGTCAGCAAGATATGTGTGGGGTACCGCGCGCTCTTGTTTTGCTAGCTCGCACCTTAGACCCTCTACTCGCTTCTTTAGATGTGCAACACGGCGAACTAGGAATTCTGTCGGTGGCTATCTGTTCGCGTTGGATGCGATGCCGAATCCTCCCAGCATAAGTACTGTATCATAGCAGCACGAGAAGTCATGAAATGTCTCCAGCGAAGTAGCGATTCGGAGTTTGTTTCTATTTGAGGCGCAAAGATCCGAGAAGATAGAAAGCACCAGCGTTTTTGTTTTCTTCAAATTGCCCTGTCTGACGAAGTCTTCTAGATCGCTCTTGAGTGTTTTCAGCGTTGCCGTTGATTTTGATTTCATCCTTTGATTTACTGCTGCTGCTCGTGGTTCTTCAGGTACGTGTAGAGCAACTGGACGCCGAAGCCAGTGGCCCCCTTTGGGAAGTACGACTTTGGTGCGCTATAGTTGGATGGACCTAGTTGGGTGGACATTCGCGAGTATGATGAAACACATATTGTAAGTCACCCCAGAATTACAGCAAAAGGGACCCAAAATACAAAACCGAACGCACCAGCAATGTCGATGTGGGCCCAGTCCACGTCCTTGTCGATGAACTGCTTGAGGAACGCCGCGGCAGTGCAGGCACCGCCGTAGCGTCCTTTGCCCGTGCTGCGCGAGTCCGACTGCGAGCCCTTGAGCTCCGCCGAGTGCTCCGGGAGAATCGGCAAGCGCCAGCAGCGCTCGTACGAGATCGTGCCCGATTCCTGCCAGTTGCAACATAGCACAAAGCACAAAGCATGCAATACTCACAGTCAGCGACAATTCAATATGTGTTTTATCGCCCAGCAAACACACTGTAACAATTTCCGCACCTGGAGCTTGTTAGCGAGCTCGTCCGAGTTCGAGAAGACACCAGCGCAGTGTTCACCCAGCGCAACTACGTGCCACAAAATACAAGGATACCATACACGACAATAGTCAGCATCGTCAGGATTCATAGGATAAAAAGTACAGGAGCCAATTCGATTGTCCATCCATACCGATGCAAGCGCCGGTCAGCGTCGCGACGTCGATCACCTTCTTTGGCTTGTACTGCTGCTGCACGTACGACAGCGTGTCGCCCAACACGAGTCGGCCCTCAGCATCCGTGTTGTTGTTCTCCACAGTAATGCCCTACGAGCAGGCAAGCAAGCACAAGATTTAGTTAGAATACCATTACCGAGGAACATTGTACCAAACAGGGTTCTCTCTACCTTGTGAGACTTGACGATCGTGTGCGGCTTCACCGCCTTGGAGCCGATAGCGTTCTCCGCCAGCGCCAGCGCGCACACAATGTTCACCTTGAGTCCGAGGCGAGACGCCGCACGCACAGCGCCGAGCACCGCCGCCGAGCCGCACATGTCCGTGTGCATGTCTTCAATAAAGCCGCTGGGCTTCAAGTTCAAGCCGCCCGTGTCGAACGTGATGCCCTTTCCGACCAGCGCCACTTTCTCGTCCGAGTCCGGGTTGCCGCGGTACTCGAGGATCACGAGGCGCGGAGGGCACGTCGCAGCTTGGCCGACGCTCAAGAACATGTTCATACCTTCCTGCTCCAGCTCGTCGCGCTGGAGGACGCGCACCGTCATGTTGGGCAAATCCGCGGACGCGCGAGCCACCTCCTCCATGAACGCAGGGTTTATCACGTCCGAGCGCTCGTTGCCGAGGTTGCGCGCGAAGATCGTCTCTTCGCCGACCGTGATTTGCTCCGCCACATTCTGCGTACAGCGGGTTACATGGTGATACGTATGAGTTTCACCACGAGATTGTAGACAAGATGATAGTTAGCTACCAAAGCGTACCTTTTGGAACTCAGCGCCAGCATCCAAGTAGATTTTTTCCAGCGGCAGCTTGAGCTTCTCCTCGCCGTTCTCGTCCTTGTCAGCGGTCAGGTACTTGTCGAACTGGTAGTTGGAAAGAATCGAAGCCTAATAAAGTTTCCAATACCATGCAAAAAGCGTTTTAGAGTTCCAATCCTGTTCCCTGTCACACAGTCAAAGCGATGATACTGTAAGTTATATGTTACCTGCGAGAAGAGCTCCACGACGCGCTCCTGCTTGAGCTGGGGCTGCTTGAGCTCCGGCACGTGCAGCACGACGTCCTTGACGCGCTTCGCCTTCAACGCACTCAGAGCGCCGTGCGTGGCGTCGCGCAGCACGCCTTCGTCCACTTTCTCCGCGGCGCCGAGTCCGACCAGGAGCACGCGCTCGTTCGCGTACTTGTCGTCGTCCGAGCTCGAGTACAGGTAGAGCTTCTCCTGCGCCTTGGCGTGGAAGTCCTGCAGCGCGTGCTTGGACACTGGGAACGGCAGCGCAGACGTGTGGATGTCCGCGCCGTGACCGTCCTCCGACTTGGTCACAAAGAGCACGCGGGTCGTGGACGGCAGCGCGGTCTCATGCTGCGCAGGCAGGAGCGCGATCTGGCCCTGCACGCGCTGCTGCACGAGGCGGTGCGCCGCGTCCGCGCTGAAGAAGCGCGCGCGGATGGTCGAGGTGGTGGTGGAGGCGGCGGCGCCACGCAGCGCCGTCTGCAGCGAAGGCGTCGTCAGCATCTTCTTCTTTCTGATCTGGTGGATTCGCAAATGGATCGTTGGGCTGCAAAGCTTCGAAGCTTCCATTTATCCGATCATCGGCGCTCCTTATCCGATTTTTCGGATTGGCCAATTGTGTTCTAAACGGATTTTTGCCTGTGCAGTTTATGTAAAGACACAAACACAGCTTGATTTCGCTTATTTCCGCTTGTGCATATTTGCCTTTTCGTTATGGCTAACTCAGTGTGCGACCATATTTACAAAAGTGGGTAAACACTTTTCCGATACATTTGCTATTCAAAGTAGAACAGCACCGTTTTTGTTCAGAATCGCTTTGAATAGGATCCGTGTGCGGACAAAATCTCTCTTTGTCTCCCAACAATTTTCGGCCTTCAAGGTCAAATGCGGATGCTCCTCCGCAACCAAGTGCTGCGATGAGTGCGACGTCAACGACAATGACAGCGCCAAGTGGCCAGCAGCAGCTGTCGCGGGCTCCTGGTGAGCGCAGTGACTCCTCTCTGCTGCTGCTGCTGTCCTCTCTGCAGTTCTTTCTCGACAGCGTCGAGCTGCGATTGCCTGAGCCGGCCGGCAAGAAGAAGAAGGGCGTGCAGGCGAGTGAAAGTGGTGCTTTCCTGATCGGCTTCCAGCTGCTGCAGTACGAGATCGTGCTATTCGACGCTGTGGCGCTTGGTGAGGATGCTGAACACACGCTGAATGGCAAGGAAGAAGCAGAAGTGGAAAACAGCGGTGACATCCACCGAGAAGAGGAAACGCAGCGTCAGCAACGAGTTGTGTTGAAGCCCAGCACGGCAAGTCGTGTCTCTTCGAAGCCGATGCAGAAGATTTGGCGGTCGACCTGCAGCGAGAGCGCGATGCCCCGCTGGCGCTGCTGGTCATGCAGCAGGACCACGGGAAAGCGCGGCTCGTGGCGTTCGCGAGTGTCCTCGTCGTCGTCGTCGTCAAAAGAGTGAGTTTGAGGCTGTAGTATATAATTGCACACACATACTTAATACATAGCTTGCATTCTGCTTTGACATCTACCCAAGTCCTTCCACACCTTCGTATAAAGTTGGAAAATGGTTCTCAGTTCAACCAACAATGTTGAATAGTGTGTCTCTGTATATTATAGTTCAGAGGGGGTGTTGGTGTCGTTGAGGAGATCCTAGCTCTGTGGCGTTGATGGTGCTGTTGTCGACCAGATCCACCAGTGAGCTCTACGATTATACTTTTGGGCTCGCAGCTCCTGGTTGAGGAAGTAGCCCGCCTTGTGCAGGTACGTCGGCGGCAACTCGATCATGCGGTTCTGATCCAGCACCTGAACATTACGCAGTCGTAGAGCTCGTTAGTGATGCAGCTAGCTGCCAGGTGCAAAACATTACAAGAGGGTCTAGACATACCTTGTCGCTGCCGAGCAGCGAGCACATCTTCTCGCCGACCTGCTTGCCCAGGTTCGTCTTGGCCTTCTGCGCCGCGACGGTCGACTCGGTGCGGCTCTCGCCATCTTTCTTCGTGCGAGAGCTCTTGGTCTTGCTGTCGTCGTTCTTTGAAGAAGTTGGCGCGCCGTTCGGTGTACCACTGACTGCTGTTTTCTTGGTCTCTTGCTCGGGCGTGTGGTCCGAGATCACCTCCGAGCTTCGAGACGATACCTTGTTGTCACTACCATTGCTCTGGACGTCGATCTTCGCCACGCCCTTCTTGATCCCGCTGCTATTAGCGGCTGCTGTTGCTCCAGTGGTGAGGGACTCTTCCTCCTTGTTCTTGTCAGGTTTACCGCCGCGGGTATACTCTCAGCGTCCAGGCGCTTCTTGTCACTGCGTCGGGACGACCGAGGCGTCGAGTCGATGTCCTCTGCGTCCGAGCCGCTGCCGCGACCCCCTCGGTGCCGGCCTCGGTGGCGCGACTTGCGCTTGTCGCCCGTGTCGTAGTCGTCTTCGTCGCTCGAGCTCGCCTTGCGGTGGCGGTGGCGACGCGAGTGGTACCCAGAGTCCGAGCTGCTGTAGTAGCTAGACGACGACTCGCTGTCGCTGTCTGCGCTGCCGCGGCCACGTCCTCGACGGCGACTACGGTGACGCCGGCTGCCTTTCCGATGGCGAGATCCGTTGTCGTCGCTCTCGCTCGAGGCATCGCTGCTGTCGTGGTGGTGGTGCTTCTTCTTGTACTGCTTCTTGGCTTTCCTGCGCTCCATGTCGTCACCTGCTCCCCGATTTGTCTTCTCCAGCGTACTGTTCCTCCTTTCCTTGGAGACCGGACGGTCGCAAGAGCGCTCGAGTCCTCGGGGTCGCTGCCGGCGTCCGCGAGCTTCTTGTCCTTGTGGTGGCGCTTCTCCTTCTTCTCCTTGCGCTTCTCGGCGCGCTGGTTCTCCTCGACAGTGTCAGTGTCACCGGTCGCTGCGCCACCGCCACCGCCCACTGCTCTCGTCGAAGAACTCGAGGTGTGACGGCGGCACGTAACCTACTTCGTCCGCGAACTCGCACTTGAGGTACCCCGTGCGCTTGGTCGAGAGTACGCGCGCGACGTCGCCGGCGCCAAAGTGATAGGTACTTCGTAGTACAAAGAGAGAAACCCAGGCTTCGACGCCCTGAAAAAGGAGCCGAGGGGCTTGTATCAGCTCTTTGAATTTGCCGAGCCAACACCCGAAAATATCAGCTACACTGCGCTCAAAACTAACATGCAAGTGGTGCAATCCGCTTTGGTACCAACGTCGGCGCTTTTCGCCCATCTTTTCTCCATTCAAAACCGTCCAGTTCCCAAATATCGTGGTAGTATTCTTTATTCTTTCAACATGCCAGCTTGCCGTGCTGCTCCAGACGCGACACCAACGTGCCTTTCTTGTGGAGTGCCTTGAGGTCCGAGTTGCCGCCAATCGACTGGCCGCGGACGGAAATGTTCGGCACCGCGCGTTGCCCTTTTCGCCCAACAGAAACGTACGCGTGTGTTGTGAGTCCTGGTGTCCAAATCAAGATCCCAAGCCCAACATTCCCTCCCAACTCCCAACTCCCAACGCTCTCCCTACACAGATCCACACTGTTACAACAGGCTCATTCATACGTACCTTACCCGTGATATCAGCTAGTGCCTCCTGGAACTCGTCGCCGTTCTCGATCTGGCCCAGCTCGACGAGCAGAAAGTTGACCCCCATCTCCTGGAGCAGCTTCTTGGTCTCGGCGCAGTACGGACAGTAGCTCTTGATGTAGACCACGACCGTGTTGCTGCCGACCTGGCTCTGGATGACCGCCTTCGCGCTCTTCTTGCTCTCGCTCATGCTCGCTTTGCTCTCCTTATTTCAAGTCTTTGGTCATTCAGGAACTGAGGTGTTATACCGGTTTAAATCCTTCCCATTGATCCCGTTTTTAAAGTGAGTTGCATCCCATATTTACCGTAAATATTGCCTTGCAGGTACAGTAAGCTCCCTTTTAAAGCGCCGTTTGGTCTTGCCAATCAATCCATCAGTCAACTCAACAGCTCAATTCATAATGGCGAGCAAGAAGCCTCGCCCGAATGGCGGCATCAACGGCAGCGGCGCTGCTGCTGCCGACAGCGACGGCCGCGCGCTCAAATTCCGCGCGTCGTGCGTGCGCTCGGGCGACGTGGTGGTGCTGGGCATGCAGGTGGACGCGCGCATCAACTGCGCCGGCATGGGGCTCTTCCGCGTGTTCCAGGGCCACGTGGAGCTGCTGGGCTTCCAGCCGGCGCTGGGCACCTACTACTCGCTCTACTCTCCCAAGTGGAACAGCCTCATGGTGATCGAGGGCCGCACGAACGAGAACACGCGCTCGGAGGCCA
This sequence comes from Globisporangium sylvaticum, assembly GCA_023334975.1. Classification (NCBI taxonomy): domain Eukaryota; phylum Oomycota; class Peronosporomycetes; order Pythiales; family Pythiaceae; genus Globisporangium; species Globisporangium sylvaticum. The sequence continues at coordinate 15,561 of JAADVK010000511.1, read as the reverse complement.
CCAAGCAGCTGCTGGACGCCGCGTACCAGGCACCATTCCGCGACGCGAACAAGACGCTGCTGGCGCTCACGGAGCCCTCGGTGGTGCGCGCGCGACCGGTGGAGATGGACGACGAGCACGCGGCCGATGCGCTCGCGGAGGGGATGGCGGAGGACTTCCCGATCGTGCTGATCTTCCGCGCGATCCCCGTGACGTACGGCAACGTCACGTGCTTCTACGAGAGCAACCGCTCGGCCGAGAAGGACGCGAACACTTTGGTGCTCCCAGGTTTCAAGATCATCGTCCCCAAAGAGGACCAACTGGACCTCAAAGCGGCAACTAGTGGCGCGGAGGACTCGATCGTGCCGTCGAATCCGAGCGAGTTGCAGTATCACGACTGGAAGACCCCGGGACGTGTGCTCTCGGAGCTCACGTATGTCGACTCGTTCCGCACGATCAAGATCACACGGCCCTGGAAGTCGACGGTGGACGCGATCGAGACGAGTCTGCTGACCACAGGCAACCCAATGCAGAGCATCATCGTGTGCGGCGCCAAGGGTGTGGGCAAGTCCACGTTCTGCCGGTACCTCGTGAACCGCCTGCTGTCGCACTACGGGATGGTCGCGTTCCTGGACACGGACCTGGGCCAGTCGGAGCTCACGCCGCCGGGCCTTGTGTCGCTGCACGCGCTCGTGTCGCCCGTGCTGGGGCCGGGCTTCACGCACATGAAGATGCCGCTGCGCTCGTTCTTCTGCGGCGGCACGAACCCGAGCAACGACCCGCTCTACTACATGCAGGCGGTGAAGAGCCTGCTGCGGCTCTACGAGGCCAAGTGGGGCGTGCACGCAGGCAGCAACAACAAGAAGCCGCACGTGCCGCTGGTGATCAACACGGACGGGTGGATCAAGAGCATGGGCCACGACCTGCTCTGCTCCGTGATCCAGGAGGCTAACCCGGACCACGTCGTGCAGCTGCTCGCGACGACCAAGAACAAGCAGTTCACGGTGCCATCGAGCGGCAAGTGGAAGATCCACGGTGTGGAGCCCTGGGACCCCGTGGGCGTGACCCAGCCACCGCGGTCCTCGAAGGACATGCGGCTGTACCGCTGGCACCAGTACTTTCTGTCGCAGAGCGCGTGCGACCTCGCGCGGCCGCAGCTGCAGAACCTGCACGTGCTCTCGGAGAAGAACCGCGTGGACGACCAGATCGCGCGCGCGTACGCTGGCGTGACGCCATTCGCCGTGTCGTTCGACCAAGTGGACATCGGCTTCGCCGGCAGCTCCGTGCCGCCCAGCCAGCTGCTCTACTCGCTCAACGGCAGCATCGTCGGGCTGTGCATCAACCCAAGCCGTCCTCCTGTTGCGAAGTCGACTGAAGAACAGCACCATGCCGACTACGAACAAGATGAAGGATCAGGAGGATTGCCACCTCCACCACCATCCGAGGATACTGAAGAAGAGCAGCTTGATAGTGAAGTAGACGAAGGCTCAGCAGGATTGCCACCACCGCCATCCGAGGAAGCCCAACAGGTGGACAATGAAGAAGACGAAGGCTCCGCTGGATTACCACCCCCACCAGTCTCAGAAGATCCTGCTGGACCGCCTCGGATACTGGTAAAGCCCGCGCACGCCCCGTGTCTGGGCGTGGGTCTGATCCGCGCAGTGGACGTCCAGAAGCGCCTGCTCTTCATCCTCAGTCCGCTGCCCCTTAGAGTGATCGAGCGCGTGAACCTGCTGGTGCGCGGCAACTTCCCGCTGGCGTCGCTCGTCGTGGACGTGAACGACCCGGTGCAGGCGCCGTACGTGGTCGCGGACGTGCTGACGGCCGAGGGCACCGGCGCCGCGGCGATGCAGAGCCGCAACAACATCAAGCGCAAGCGGGACGACAAGAGCGGCGGTGGTGGCAAGTAGCAAGTAGATAGATTTGCGTATTGCACTTTAGAGATCCCGCTCTTATTTTTTATATACTGATGGCGCAGACCTGGTGCTGCTTGCTATCTCGATAGAGCTTTGCGCACGCGTCGCTGTCGTCATGAGAAGTGTCTGCCTCGTTGGTCCACATGTCGTACGAGCCAATACCACGATTCTTGTTGATATTGCTACTCCTAAAGTAGCTCTTCGATGCAAGATCCTCGAGCAGCTCCGATGCTTTGCGCCAGATCTTCCTCATTTTGTCCCCACGAACAGCAGCAACAGAGCCATCGTTCTTTTGACGCCTCGCTCTCGGTTGTGGGCCGACTGAGTGCCCGCCTCGCACTCGCTTGGGTCTCGTGCTCTCAGCAACGTCAACAGCTTCTTGAAGGGCTCCAAAGCGGAACTCTGGTGAGGATGGAGCTGTTGCAAATTGGTGCAACTGCAGCAGCCAAAGTGGCACGGGCACCGCGATGCTGAACGAGATCACGTGGTTCGCAGGCGCGAACGCGAGCAGCGCGGCAGTGCTCACCGTGACGACGATCAGCGCTACCAGCAGCAGGATCAACGGCAGCGAGTTGGTCATTTTGCTGTAATATAGTGTGGTGGCTTGGCTTTCTGTTGGAGAAATATGGAAAGATCGCGATTATTTTTCATGGGTGGAAACAGTATCTGATCTTGTACCCAAAATGAATTTGCAATGGCGACAAGTCAATGGATCGGTGGATGGTAAACGAAGTCACCACGATAATGGGGGAGTAATGAAGTGGGCGTTGTTCTATTGGTCTGCTTGTTTGGGTTGCTGTCGCCAGTCTGATTGACTGACCACCAGTGTTGTTGTTTGGCACCTCTCTCTCATACCTTCTCTCCCAGGTACCTACCTACCTGAAACGAAAAACTCGACAGCTTTTTTTGTTTATTCGCGGAACGAAAAGTCCTTGTCCATGGCTTGCGAGTGCGGCGTCGAGATCGCCCCCATGTGGTAGTCCCCACAAGAGACCCTGCCATACCATCATACAAATACAACGTCAAAGTTAGCTATTATTCATATCACCAGTCCCCATAGCAGCGAGGTAAACAAGGAATAATACGTACGAGACGACGTTGATGTTGGCGAGCGACTGGATCTGCAGCGGCTGCAGCTGGTTCTTGCGGTCGCCGTGGCCGAGGCAGTTCGAGCTGCCCTTGCCGAACGTGAACACCTTGCCGTCCTCCGAGAGCGCCACCGTGTACACGCGGCCGCACGCCACCTGCACGATCTTCTCGCCCTCGAGCGCCGTCATCTCGTGCGGCTCGAGCCAGAGCTTGGAGCCCCACATGTACATGCGGCCGTCGTCCGTGACCGCGGCCGCGTGGTCGTAGCCCGCCGCGAACTGCTTCACGCTCACGCCGTTGAAGCCCTCGACGAGTGTCGGGATCGCCTCCATGTTGTAGTGGTCCATTGTCAGGCCACCACCCACACCGAGCTGGTTGTCTACATGGTTATGGTTGTATACATACACAACAACATGGTGAGTTTCATTCACACTCTAGAATAATAGCAGACAGATAATCAGATTGAGAAGCTACGTACGGCTGTTGCCACCCCAGCCGTAGAGCTCGCCGTTGTCCGTGAGCGCGAACGTGAAGTCGCGACCGGCGGAGATCGACACGACGTTCTCGTCTGCGAAGAACTCGATCGGCTCCGGCACTTCGAACGTGTCGGTCTCGCCGTTGCCCAGACGTCCGTACTCGCCGTTGCCCCACGCCCAGATCTCGCCGTCCTTGGACAGCGCGACTGTGTGGAACTCGCCGCACTCGACAGACGCGATGGGCACGCCCTGGTCCACGAGCGAGCGCAGAAGACGAGGCGTTGGCTCGTCCTTGCCGCCGGCGTGACCGAGCCCACCGGCACCCTTCATGGTCGAGCCGCCCCAGCCCCACGAGTACATCTTGCCGTCCTTGTCGACCGCCGCCGTGTAGTAGTCGCCGCAGGAGATGTCCACGATCTCGATGCCCTCGAAGGCGTCCATGAGGCGTGGAAGCGACTCAAAGTCGCCCGTGCCTGGACCCAAGCCGAGCTTGTTGTATTCGTTCGAGCCCCACGTGTACACGCGGCCCTTGTCATCAACTGTTCAAATGAGATACACCGCATAGTGAGCACCATATTACGTAGCGAGTCACAAAAAGCACCATATTTCATGGTCATAGTAGTGCATCCAACTCACTCGCTGCGCTGTGCGTGGCGCCAAACTCGAGCTTGACGATGCTCTTGCCCTCGAACGCTTCCACGAGCTTCGGCGACAGCTCCTCGTACGCATTGCGCATGCCCGACTTGACGAACGCGCCGTGGCCGAGCTGGCCGAGCGACCCAGAGCCCCATGTGTACACTGCGGATCGATAGCACATCAATCAATCAACAAGCAAACGCGTTAGACGACCAATCATCCTGCTAGCACCAAAGTGAGCTCTTCATTTTCCCATCCAGCATCACAGCCAAGCAGCAACAGGGCGTGGCGCAGCAGCACAGCGAGAGAGAGAGAGAGAGAGGCATACCGCTGGACTGCGTGGAAAAGCGCGCCTGCGAGAGCACGCTGCGCACGGCGTTAAACTTCCGGGCGCTCGCAGAGGACGCGCCAGCCGCCGCGCGGATCGCACGCATGATCAGCACCATTCTTGTTTGAGTTCGTGAGTTCTTTGTCGCTCACGAAAAGTGTTTGGGTGATCCTGCGAGCGTGCCGCTTCAAGCGACCTTCGCGCAACCTTCTCGAAGCGCATATTTACAGCCAATCAAAAGCCGCGACTAACATTTTAGTCATTTTAGTGACAGTTGATTGCATCTTAGTGGCTACTGTGATTTTCACACAGTGACATTTGAAAATGATCACCGCAGGCAATGCGAAGGGGCACGACGAGCTCGGACGCGAGGTGCTCTACAGCTCGCAGGGCCAGCAGGTGATGATGCAGTGGGAGCGGCAGTACATGCACCAGTGCGTCGACGCGCTACGCATCCAACGCAGCGACCGCGTGCTCGAGATCGGCTTTGGACTCGCGTACTCGGCGACGCACATCCAGAGCTTCCGCCCGAAGCGCCACGCGATCATCGAGTGCGACGCCGCGGTCATCAGAGACGCCGAGCGCTTTGCAATTGAGCATAACGCCGGCGTGGATATCCTGCGCGGCACATGGCAGTCGACCCTCCCAGCGCTCACTGAGCAGTTCGATTGTGTGTTCTTCGACGACTACCCGCTGCCAGAGCTGGAGCACCAGGGCATCACGCAGAACCAGACGCGCACGCTCAGGTCGCGGTCACGCTGGCACGACTTTCTAGACGCAGTGCTGCCGCACATGGCGATTGGCGGACGCATCACGGGGTATTTGGCTCGAGACATCGATCTGCAGCGTCGAGGATGCAACGTCGAGATCACGCAGGTGCGTGTTGAGGCGTCCGACAACTGCGAGTATTTCCCACACAAGACAGCGCTGGTGCCAGTGATCACAGTGGTGGACGCAAGCGCTGCTGCTGTTGGCTGTGGTGATGGCGCTGATGCACTTGGCGATGGAGAGTTGCAATCGCTGATCCCGATTCAGACTTCAGCCAAGTTGCTGCGTCGAGTCATTCGCGGCCACACGAGCCCACCCAGCTCTCCTGAATCAAGGCACGTCGACAGGTCTCAAGCGACGTCCTCACAAAGACGACGCTTTGCGGACATTCGAGAGTGTCTACAAGAACAGACACTCTTGGACGACGATTTTGAATCACCCTCCACACTGCCGCCGCCAATTGGCATGGGTTCGCCAACAGCGGTTCAGCTCACCAAACAGCAGCATGCCTTGGAGGAGACCACTGGCAGTGGTGGCGCTACACAGAGCGACGCGTCCTACAGTGGCGACCGAGACTCCCGAAAGCGCTACCTGGCGGCACTTCGCCAGAAGAAAGACGCAGCAGCGCATCAAAAGCAACAAGACAGCCAGCCAGCCACCGCCAGCAGCACCAGCACCACCAACCACTCCACATAACAACAAGTGAGAGTGTGAAGTAAGCTGCACCATAACGTTAGACTCGTAAGAAAACGTCAACATTGTAGAACCGCAGGAAGGAACCCTTCACTTCCATTCACGTCAATTTGGTCTCGAGGTCAACACTTTCTTGCCTCCTAGGGTACTTTGCTAGAATCGATTACTTCGTACTTAAGTGAGTGTATCACATATTTGTTCCAAACAGCTCCCAAACTGAAATACAACACGCGAGCCAAGATGGGTGACGCTGACGAGACGCAGTGGAGTCGCCCGGCCGTGCAGCCGCGGGACGTCGCGGAGATGCTCGCGGCGCCTCTGTCCTCTGCGCGCGGCTCGTACAGCGCCGCCGCCAACGCGTTTGCGTCCAGTCAGCAGCAGCATTATCACGACCAGGAGCAGCGCCTCAACGTAACTCTCAAGCCCACGTCAAAGCATAAAGCCAAGAAGGCATCGTCCCACAAGCCATCATCAGCACAATACCATCGACAGCAGCAGCAAGAGAAGCATTACTCTGCGAGGCACCCGCTGCTGGTGAAGCGCGTGCTGCGCATGAAGGAGTACGTCGCGGAGCTGCGCAACCGAGCGAAGGGGCCGAAGACGTACGTGCCGGGCCAGCCGACCATGCCGATCCCTGTGCCGCTCGAGTACGGGCAGAAGTTTCGCGACTACGAGCAGGGGTTCGTCGAGTGGTTGGCTAGTAAGGGCGTGACACTGCACGAGCTGTGTGATGATGCGCAGCGTGAACGCAGCTACCGCATCACCTATGCTGACAAGTGCGTGAGGAACAATCCCCACAAGCCGGTGTCGTCCAAGCCGCGCCTCGAAGTGGTGGTCGCCGCCGACTCGCCCGTGCTTTCAGAAGCGCCACGACCATCAAAGCGAAAGAGAGATCGCTCCGAGTCTCCACCTCCGGCGATGAATCGAAAGCGCAACGCCAGAGTTGACTCGGAAGAGAGCGATCGACGAAGCGAATATGGCGAGCCGCCACGCAAGATCCACTTGAAGAGAGGGCCGCCGTCGCCCTCGCCAGTGCAGTCTTCGTCGTTGTCACCCTCGCAGTATGTGCAGCCAGGACTGCTTCCAGTACCTCCAGCGTCTGGCTCTGCTCCGCGTCCCGTAGTATCTACTGATCACTCCAGGTCCGCACCCGCTTCAGCTGCTCCTGCTGCTGTTGACCTTGCGGCTTCTGTTGCTGCTTCACAAGGTGAAGAGCCGAAATGCACGGCCAAGCTTCCTGGTGCCCAAGCCTCGGACGAGGCGTTCATCGCCGCGTACGCGAGCTGCAACTGCCGCCAGTGCATGCAGGACTGGAACCTCATGCTCACGGAACGATTGGCGGCGCTCGAGAAAGACATGCGCGGCTTTCGGGAGCAGCAGCAACACCAGCAGCAACAGCTGCTGCTGCTGATACAAGCGAAACCGAATGACTTGAGCAAAGCGCCGGGTGTCACCAAGTAAGTTCCTTTTGATTGGCTCATGACTCAACTTTTCTAGCTGCCGGTGACACTTGCTAATCCTGTGCTGTGTGTTCGTCGTGCCATTTTCTGGTAGGGATGAAGCTGCAAAGCAAATGGAAAATGGCTTAAAAGAGAATTCACAGGATGCACCAGAGAGCAACGACTCGGATGTCCTCAAAGCAGAAACGAAGACATTAATCGATGGGCAATCGGAAGAAACGTCAGATACCGAAGACACGTGCTCGACAATGTCGGGAGCGGAGCCATCGAGCAGCAAAGCAGAGCCTCAAGCAGAACTGCCAGTAGCGAAGCCAGCAACAGCGTCTGTGAGTGACTCCCAAGGCAGCTCTGGCTATACCAGCAGTAGCAGTCAAAGTAGTCACGCTACAAGCAGTTCGACCAATGTCGGGACTCTCGCAGGCGACCCGATCAAGACGCGCATGGTGGAAGAGTACAACGCGCTCAACAGCCAGATCCTGCTCAACGAGAAAGTCATGGAGGACTCGCTGCAGCGCGTGCAGACAACCATGCTGACCGACATGACCGGCGCGATCCAGGAGCACCAGCAGATCCAACAGATCCAGCAGCTCATCCAGAGCGACGTGGAGAGCCGCAACAAGGCGCTCGCGATGCTCATCGCGTACTGCTGGGCGTACAAGCAGCAGGAGCTCCGTGACCAGATCGAGAAGCTCGGCGCGCTCAACATTGCGCACGTGCAGGGCGTGAGTCACAGCAAATGCGCGGACTTCGCGGCGCAGATCGAGAGCAAGCACGAGTTCCTCACGAGTCTGAAAGGGATGCTCGACCAGATCATCAGTGACAGCTCGTTCACGGACTCGGGCATCGAGGAGCTCAGCGCGCTCGGGAAGCAGATCTCCATCGAAGAGCAGGCGCTCGCGACGCTCGAGCACGCGCGCATGGACGAGTTCATGCGGCTCTTCCAGTTCAGCCTCGAGATCCGCACGTGTTGCAAGGCGGTTTTGCAAAGCGGGAAATGAATACTTTGTGGCTGTACCTACGAACTAGACTCTCCAGTTTTATTTAATGCCAAGTTGTTGTTATTACCATCGAAGGTTCGATGCCTCTTGCCAGTGTGTCTGTCTGTCTTTCTTCTTCTTCTTGGCTCACTTGGACGCACGTTCAATAAATAATATAGGGCGACCTCGAAATGGATAGTGTCGTGGTGGATGATCTTGGGTGTCAGTTGCGCTTGATGGCTTCCTTCCTCAAGAGCGTAGCTGGTCGCTCTCACACAGATAGGCGCGTCGTTGGTCTGATCTCATCACGGAGCGCCTCAGTCCAACCTCAGGTCGGCTGCACGCTTTCGCCACTCCCAGTAAATAGATAGATAGTGAGCCTCGCTCGCCTGGTCATCATCATCGGTAGTAGACGTACTTGAGGTACGTGTGGAAGATGAACACGCCGACCGTAAACACCGCAGTGCGGTCCAGCACGCCGCCGACGCTCGAGCCCTCGGGCAGGTAGAACCCCGTGGTCGTGACCTCCGCCATCTGCTTGACGCTCGCCATGAGGAAGCGCGACCACTGACCCAGCGTCATCGCGGCGATGAGCATGACGCCTTCGACCACCGTAAGCGACTGGTTGGACCCCCAGATGAGCGACACTGGCAGCATGAACGCGCCGAGCGCGATCGCGCCAAGGAGCTCTTCGACTGCTGTGCTGGATGTCGCTTCGTTCTTCATCGTGTGGTCGATTTCGTCGCGATGCCGCCGACAACAGCAGCACCGCTGCAGCAGCGGTAGCGTCTGCGGCGACCGGGTCTTGAGCATCTTCGTGACCCAGCGACCGATCTCCGAGGCGAACATGACGAGGAAGAACAGCGCGAGCTTGTCGCGGTTCTTCGCCGCACCCGGGTGGTCCACAAAGTCTGCGGCCATGATCATCGGCGCGACGATCACGACGAGCCCCAGGATGTCGCCCAGCACAAGCAGCAGACTCTCCAGCACGAACTTGCTCGACACCACGCGCAGCAGGAAGATCCCACACGCGCCGACGAGGAGCACGAAGAGCGAGTCCAGCAGCTCTGTCGAGCCGATCGAGTTCGCGTAGTACATGAGGAACGTGTTCATGCTCGACGCCACGAAGCAGCCCATGTACATCGTCAGCACGAGCGCGTCGAGCTTGGACGGCGCGAGGCAGCCGAGGAACACCGCGAGGAACATGCCCACGGTGGTCGTCGCGACCAGCATGTCGCGTCCGAGCGCGCTCTTTGAGTCTTCAAACACGTCTTTCTCCATCGCGTACACCCCCGCGAGCGCGACGCCCGCGCCGCACACGGCGAAGAGAAACGCGACGACGTACCACCGGCCGCCGCAATACCGGTCTGCGAGGCTGGACACCGCGAACTGGGACGCGCGCATCTCCCGCTGTCGACGCATGAAAAGCGTCGTTTCTGCTCTGTCTCTTGCTTCGTGGTCTTCTCCATACTCCTGTTCCTGGTTCTGCTGCCCCTGTTCTGCTGCTGCTAATTCTCCGTCATTTACACCCTCCTCAAGCAGTTGTTGCTGCTGCTGCTGCTGCTGTTCTTCTTCGTCCGGGAGATCGCCCTGTACCTTCAGCGTGAAGAGCAGCTTGCGGCGGATGCGGAACCAGAGCCAGCTCCACTCGAGCGCGCTGAGCGCGATCAGCAGTTGCCCCAGGAAGAGCAGCAGGTACGCGCGCGAGAGCTCGACCGCCGCGAGCACGAGGGCCGGCGTCACGAAGAGCGAGCCCGCGAGGAAGACCGCGAGCGCGCAGGACGACGCGTGGCACATCTGGTGGCCGGGGGGAAGCGCCGGCAGAGGCCGCGGCGCGCCGAGCGAGACCGCCACGTGCGCGTCTCCGCCACCGCCACCGAGGAGCTCCATCGCATCAGATTGCTTTTTAGTCTTTATTAGAACGCGGGCGACTGTGCGTCTGGTGGTTTTTTGAGTCCAGCAAGTTGGTTGCGGCATACAAAAGCCAGCACATTACCATTTTGTATTATTAAATAAATGACGGTAATTAATTCGTCTTTGCGCCTGGAAAAGACGACGAATGACGCAAAATGACAGATTATACTACAGTAAGAATGAAAACAGCTACACAATCGAGTACAATAACTATCAATAACTATAGTAATAAATACACAGAGCAACCGATCAGAGCGAGTTTGATTGATACAGGGGGCTTGCTGCACATAGAATATCTGTTACGCCTGCACTTACTATCGTGCAGCAATACTACTGTAGTTGAAAGCACATTGGGTTGGAGTGTTCAGTGAGGCTGCCACGCTAATTCCTTTCCTCAGTTTCCTGTGAGGTGGGTGATACAAAGTTGAGGTGATGGCGACTGTATCCGATTGATGATGTTCCTTGTGAGAAGTTTGAGAGAGATCTAAATGTCAGTGTCCAGTTATGTGGGCAAGCGCGTGCTGAACCCCTGCCGAGAGGTTTACGAAATGGACATTTGTGCGAAGAAGTTGCTAAAGTTGTCAGTTATTGCCTACTGGTAATACTTCCAAGTCCTTGATGTCTGGTCGAAGAGGACACCTGAGACTGGTCGCCAATGAAGGACACAGCATGTGGGTCCTCACTGATACTATTCTGCGAGCTGTAAACAACGCTGTGCGCAAAGAAGATGTTGAGCCGTGTACTTTTGTGTACCTGGATTGCTGCTGCTTGCTGTATGTTCGCTCATGCTGGCTGGTGTCGAATTCGATCTCCGATCCTATCTTGCCCATCCCTTGTGGTGTGTCTTGGAGCAACAGCTCAAATGTGCACTGTGCATTTGTGTACGTATGCAGGTTGCCACACTACTTTTTCGTAAAAAGGTAAAACATGCAAACAGCCACGTAATTACGAGGTGTCGCAGACAGAGCTTCAAAAACTTGCTTTCTCGTTCGTTCGTTCGTTATGTATCAAATGCCGCATTTTCAGCCAATCCGATCTCTCTGTTAGTATTGATTACAATTGAAAGCAAAGGGTTTTTTTTTTCCCTCCCCCACCACCTTTCAATTTCTCAGTCAAACAAAACAGGCTTCTTTAATTCCAAGGAAGTTACTTCTTGGCTCCTCATTCAGCAACTCCTCTTTCATTTCCACTTCATTTGGCTCTATTTCCTCCCCCCTCATTCGCCAACACAGCTTTTTAATCTCCGCAAGCCCACGCGCCAGACGTCGATTAAAAAAGAGACAAAGTGGCGGAATAATAAACGCGAGAGACCTGTCGCCACACAACACAATTAGGAGGAAAGCCGAAGAAGAAAGGAACGGAGAGAAAGGAACGGCGCTCTCTCTCTCTCTCTCTCTCTGTGTCTCCACGTATTGACTTAAATCAAATCCCCCGCGATACATGCACACGACGACGAGCGGCGACAGCGCTCTGCCCTCGCAGGCGGCCACCACAGCTCTGGTGGCGCCGGTGTCCTGCCGCCACTCTCTGCCTTCGATCACGATGGTTACGACGACGAGACAGCAACGGAGAAGAAGGCTCGGCGACTCCCGGTTCCTCAAGCACACACGCGCGCTCGCAGTGCTGCTCCTCCCCGTCGCGATCGTGGTCACAGCGCTCCATATTTCGTGTGCGTACACGTTGCTGTATGTGTGTCAAGTGGTGGTTGCGCTCGGCGGACTCGAGCTCAGCTGGTGGCATTTCCGGATACGCAAACGACTCCTGATCCCCGTGCTGTGTGAAGACGAGCACCTCAGTCGCGACGAGTACGAGCAGCTCCAGTGTGACGAGATGAATCCCGAGACGTGCGCGGTCTCGCCGATCGCAGACAGGTGGCTCGGCGGCAGGAACTGGATCGCAGCGCTGATTGTGTCGGCGTTAATCGGCGGAGGGGTTGTCGGCATCGTGATCGCGTGTCAGGGGGTGATCGTGGACGTGGAGAGATCGAGGCTCGGGTGGCGCATGGTGCTGAGCTGCGCCGCGCTCGGCACGACGCTATCGACGCTGTGCGCGTGCTTTGCGCCGACCGCGCGCGACGGCGTGGCCGTGCTCGTGTACCAGGCGTGCTTCACCGTGTCGAGCCTCAACACGTTTCTCGCGCACTACGACCGGTGGGTGGACGACCCGGAGCTACTCGACTCGCTCTACGTGATCCTCGTCGGCGTGTGCCTCATCGTCGTGTGGCGCATCGTCTCCAGCAAAGAAGTGCTCGAGACCACGCTCTCGATCACGCTCGACATCTTTGGGCTTGTGTTCCTGACGTCGCCCATGATGGAGACTGCGGACTTTGTCGACCACCCGCACGCCCAGAAGCTCGGCGACAAGATCTCAACGTTCTGGCTCGTGATCTGTGCCGCCGAGGTCGGCCACTACCTGTTTATGAACCTGCGAGCGCGGTTCCCGCGCGTGTTCCAGCGATGCCGCCAGATGCCGCTCACGAAATCCATCGCGGCGAGCCACGGCGTGGAAGACATGGTGGTCTCGACGACACTTGGCTTGATGGGTGTGCTGATCTCCTGGTTCGCGTTCCCAGATCACCATTTCGAGAGCTGGGAAGTCGTGATTCTGGTCACCGCAGTGGTGCTCTCGCAGATGAGCCGTCTGGGTATCGACACGATGCGCGCGATGGCGAAAGTGAATGGTACGGCGAACCCGAAAGAAGCGAAGCACTCGTACTGGAACCTTGGCGTGATGAAACTCGTGAGCCCCTACCTGGTCGCAGCGATCGTGTTCCACCCGTACATCAAGTCGCTGCTGAATTCGAGCGGCAGCGTCCGCACGACGACCTGAACAGAGAGAATGCCAGTTACTGGTAATTCAAGTCGTCCAGTCGTCCGATAAAGTCTGGCGGCGTTAGTGTCGGGGGCGTCAAAATCGACAGCGCATCCTGCGACACGTGGTATGCGAGGCTTGTCACCACTTATTTATTTTATTATCCTTGAAAATGGTTTTTAGAAACTCGGCGAGACCTACAACGAAATGCTACCATGAAATTCCACAAACTTGTCCATTGAAAAAGGTATCGATTTCTTTTTTGTAGCTGGTACGAATTTGTTTGTTCTTCTCAACATGGAGAGCTTATCGTTAACGATTTTACGAAACCACGGCCCAGCCTCCACCAGAGGACGACACCTCTTGTTCTTCTTGTTTATTCTTTTCAGCAGCCGCGTCGTCGTCTTCACGCGCGTTTTCAGCGTCTTCTTCGTCGTCGCTCTGCTCGTTTTCTTCCTCTTCGCGCTCTTCCTGCTCTCTGAGGCGCAATTTCTCCGCAGCATTGAACACGCCTGCACAAGTTGGAAACAAAGAGAAAAGACACACAAAGAAACCTAATTTGTCAGGGATAAAAAGCACGCTTTCAATGCAATAGCGAGAAGCACATCCGCACCGTTTGTTTGCTTGCGGCAGTTGAAACACCGCGAGGTTTTCTTGAAATGCTTCAAAGCGCACGCCTCGCAGAAGAAATGCCCGCAACTGTTATAATAACACACGCAAACATTGAGAGTCAGCACAATCCTCACCCCTTCTTCAGCATAGGATCATCAGTATTAATGAAAAAGAATAGGCACGTACATGGTCTCAATCGCATTCCTGAACGGCCCGCGGCAGATCGTGCACGCAAACTGCTCTTCGTCGTCGCTCTTGATCACATACTTGTCGTCGTCGTCGTCCTCTTCATCTGGGTCTAGCAAATACACAACACCAACATAATTAAATCATCATTTCAATAGATCAATAACAGCATACTCAACGCACGCAAATAATACCAGGAAACATGGATACGTACTGCGTCCTTGCTGGAGCATGAGCTGGCGCTTCTTCTCCTTCTCGGCCCACTCCTTCTCGATCTGCCAGCCGCTCTTGTAGTCGCCGCGGTCGTGGAGGAACTTGCAGCTGTCGCCGTAGCCGCAGAAGCCCGTCTCCTTGTAGTCCTTGCAGATGTCCGGCTGGTAGTCAAAGCGCGAGATCGCTCGTGCCCACGTCTGCGCGCGGATCGGTCCTTGGGTTCTGTTGCAAAGTCAGGCAAAGCAAGAAGAGGGTCAATTAGCATTAGACAGCAACAAAGAGGTCGTATGTTCGCCCACACACGCTTTTACATACGTACCCTGTGTATTTGTTCATGCCGATCTGGGACTCCTTTTTCGAGATGTAGTTCTTGTAGCCGGCCTGGCCCTTGTACACCTTACCGCTCTCGTTGTCCGCGCTGCCGTCGTCGTTCAATTTAATGTTGCGCTCCATGATCGCGCGCGCATCTCTGCAGTACATTCGCACAAACAACACATCAGCCACTCAGTGCTACTGTAGCTGATCTATGACAATGCGGTAGAAACCACAACACAACGCACCTGTCTTTCTCCGTGTCGATCTGGGTCTCGTACGTCGCGTCACCGGCGTACTTTTGCGGCACGATCTCGCGCGCCGACTCGATCTGCCGCACCTGCACGACGTTCTTCGCTTTCTTCCCCGCGCCAGTCTGTAATCGCACACACCATCACACAGAGATACATACGTAGAGCGTATTAGTTACCATTATGAAGACAGCAAGCGCGCATGCGTATCATCACAAAGAGAAAGCAGAGCAGGACGTACCGAGAACGTGTTGATCTTGCGTCGATCCGAGACAATCGGCGCGATCACGTCGTCCTCACCATCGCTCTGAGCGCCGTCACCGCTGCGTGCGACTTGGCCTCTGCTGCTGCCTTCGTCGTCGTCGTCGTCGAGGACGCGCTTGCGCTTGTTTTTCTTCGTCTTGGAGCTCCTCGTCGCGAACATCCTTCCTTCTTGTGGCACTTTTTGCTTTTTGGTTATTCGACTCGTCCACTGAAAAGATCAAGCGCGTAATGTCACTAATCTGAAAATATAGTAAAGTGACGTGTCACTAAAATAGATTTACAGTTGGGTTGAGTGGCGAAAAAGGATGACGTATCGCCCTCCAAAATGCCGCAGACGAACAGATCCCTTCCCCATCAAGCCATCGCGGTGCATTTTCGTCTCTGCATTTGGCTCTCCTATGAAGTATGCTTTGCCCTGCATATCGCTATCCTGTTCATGTTGTGACTATGAAAAGCAAGTCACCTTGATCAAATAGATCAGCGCACCGATGTGCGAGACACAAGTGAGGAGGAGAAAGAAAAAAAGTGTGCGTTTGTATATTTTATCGAGTGCAATGCTTATTTTTCAAGGAGATCGTAGATGTAGGCGTAAAAGACGCACTACTCGGCGGTCACGACGCGTGCGCTAATACCAGGCAATCGCTCTCTCTCTCTCTCTCTCTCTCTCTCTCTCTCT
>JAADVK010000510.1:0-23078 GCA_023334975.1 Globisporangium sylvaticum | reverse complement strand
GGAGCCCACCCCCGAGGGCATGGACGTCGAGGAGTACAAGAAGCTCGTCGAGTCGCTCCAGGAAGAGGAGGTATGTTGTGTTGTGTGTGTATGTGGATTGCGTGCAGAACTATCTGTCTCTCTGTCTGTCTATATTACGGAAGATTGATACTCACGTGTCTAATGTTACTCAACTTCTTATTTGTTACGCCCATGGCAGCATTTCGACCCGGAGATCCTGCAGCACGACCTGACTTTCGTGCGACGCGTGCAGGCTTTGGCTGCGAAGACCCGTGACCAGCACCACCGCAAGAGCCACGAGGAAGACCACGAAGGGCAGGGACAGGAACAGGAGCAGGAGCAGGTAGAGAAGAGCGAGAACCCAGCGGAGGAAGAGGAGGAGGAAGAAGAAGAAGAAGAGGACAAAAGTGAAGATAGGAATGAAAAGCAGGAGTCGCTCGACTCGGTCGAAGCGATGGCGGAGGATTAAGCATCAAGGTTTTGGTGTATTTATTGGGAGTATCGCGAGCATTGGTCAGGAAATATCCAGAAGATGAGGGGTCGAAATAGGCAGCCGCTCTGAGGTTTGCTGCAGACTGCGGCGATCCCGCAGATCTGTGAGCTCTTCGACAAAAACACTGCGGTTTTAACATCGTAGAATTCCACGGGCTCCAATTTTGCAAAAAAAACCCACTAATTGTGTGAATTGAGGCTTCTGAAAAAGTGTGATCTAAGCACTTTTTCGAGCAAAAGCAGAGCTTTTCGAGTGATCACTCCAATGACAGAAGACCATGCGGCGCGCATCTTGCTATGCAGGTACCTACGGGCCTCGATGTCGTCGCAATTGCGCCTATAGACGCATGCTGCTCAACTGCACATTTCAGGCTACTGACGCATGTGCGCGTTGCATGCTACAGCGATCACTTCCAGGTGCTGCAGCTGGTGTCACTCGATGCGCGCGGGAAGCTGGAGCTGGTGGACGTGAAGCGAGTGCGCAGGTGCGTTCGTTGCCTCCTGTTGTTGCGCTTGCTCTGCTTGGGGATCTGTGTTGTTCATGGCGCCGTTGTTTGGTTAGTGTAGACGGTACAAAGAGCTCGCGATCCTCGTCCACCCAGACAAGAGCAAGGCTGCAGGTAAGTGGCTTCTTAGAGCAAACAGGATGCCCAGAAGCCATCGATGTGTACTAAGCTCTGTGGTAAATCTCTGTCTATTTGAATGTCACAGGTGCAGAAGAAGCGTTCAAGCGGCTGAGCGTGGCGTACGAGTGTCTGAGCGACGAGAGTTCCCAGCGCAGCTACCTGCGCACTCTGCTGGCGACGCGATCGCTGCACCAGGCGCCAAAGCGTCCGCGGCCACCTCCACCTCCGCCTTATCCACCACCAGGAGCTGTTCCGCCATCATACCCGCGCAAGAAGAAGACGAAGAAGAGCAAGAGCGATCAGCAGCCGCCACCATCGCCGCCGCCTCCTCCACGTGACGCGAGCTCTGCGCCATCTGTGCCGCGACGTCAACGAACTCCCGAGGAGATCTGGAGGCAGTTCCAGGAAGAGGAAGAGCGACTGGCGCGCGAAGAGTTCCTGTCAAAGGGGTTTGATCGCACGTACGCTTCTTCAGACTCTCGAGAGAACGCTGGAGCTGACTGCGAGAAGCTAAGCGTCGATGCGGCTGTCCAGGAATCCATTCTGAACTCTGATCTGCATGAAAAAGCGCAGAACTGGGCAAAGTGGAAGAAGAACACGTCGACTTCTCCATGTTCTTCTTCGCCTCCGCCAACACCAAGCACGGTTTCCCGCGACGATGGAGACGCACGCGACAAACGCGATCCAGTGGCGACCGAACCAGAGTTGATCTGCTGTCTGCTCTGTCGGCGCAAGTTCCCAACCCACGAAGCACTCAGTCGACACAAGTCGCTATCCAAGCTGCACCTGGCAAACCTGCAACGAGGACAGTCGAATTGAACTTCTTCACACACAACACAACACGTCAACTTTGTTGTCAACCGATGTTCCAGATCTTTACCACGTTGTCCTGCCCGCCGCTGATCAGAGCCGTCGAGTGCAGCCAGCCGACGCTGTTGACAAACCCGTGCGTGGTCTCGATCACCGCGTGGACTCGCATCTGCTCTGCGTCCACGACGTACAGCAGATCTTCCGAGCTGCGCGCGATTATACTCCCGCGAGACTGGAGCATCGAGATCCACTTGTCAGCCAGTCGAAGCTCGGACTTCACCAGCGGATGGCTGTGCAGGTCGCTGAAGTGCAGCAATCGTCCATCGCCGGTCGAGCAAATCAGCTGACCACTCGAGAGCAGACACATGCTGTAAATGGGAGAGTGGACGTGGTCGAGGCAGCCGACGTACTCGAGTGTCTGGAAGTTGAAGATTTGGATCGTCCCGTCGTTGGAGCCGCTCAGAATCAGCGTGCCGTCGATGGAGCTGTTCGCTACGAGCACTTGGACCGTTGCCTTGTGGACGCGAAACGCCTTGGCTGCGCGTATCTCCCTGTTCTTGCGTCTGTCGGTGACCATGGCCAGATCCCAAAAGCAGATCGCGGCGTCTGCAGATCCAGAACAAACCCGCGCTCCTTCGGTGTAGAAGCAGGTTATCCGTGAAGAGTGATCTCGCAGCACGGACACGCAGTGCCCCAGCTCTCCGTTCCAGATCCGGATGGTCGAGTCGTCAGAGCAGCTCAGTATCTGCTGGGGAAGTGCAAGTGGCAAGTGGACTTTGGTGGCGTGGGCTGTGTGACCTCTCAGGACATACAGGAGCTTGAAGCTCTCCAAGCAGCTATACACGCGCAGCGTCGTGTCGTGGGACCCCGAGACCAGCCACCGCGCGTTGATGTCGACGCACGACACGTTGTCTTCGTGTCCAAACAGCGTATGCAGGCAGCGGGATGACGCGCGAGACCAGACTTTGACGGACCCGTCGATCGAGCAGGAGACGAGGTACCGATCGTCCGCTGTCACGATGGAGCAGACGCTGGTGGTGTGTCCGACAAGGTTCTCTGGCTGGAACCTGCTCGCGTGCTCTCTTGATGAGCTCTGCTCCGAGGTGTCCGCATACGTGAATGCTGCGCAGTTTCGCGACGAGCGTCGAGACTTTGGCGGCGCAGGAGGGGCTTCAGTGCTACTGACTTGGTCCAGCCTGTTGCACCAGCAAGACTGAGGATTTAATCGCCATAGAGTCGTCTATTGCATAAGGACGAATGAAGTCATTTTGTTCTCCTATACCTGTTATGACTGCCACTTGAATCCAAACGCACTGTCGGCGGCCGAACCGCGTTTTGCACGTACTCGGCCACTCGGGACATGCGCCGCCCGCTTCGCAGCGCTCTCCTCTCCACTGCGACGTCCTTCCACTCTTCGACTGCCACGTCGTCGGAAAGCGCATCACTCATCACACTGTTGTTCCCATCGTTATCGTCACGCGCGTGGCTGAAGTTGTTGTTGCTGTCTGTTGAGAGCGCGTCGTCTTCCTGCGGCTGCTTGTCGTCTCCCAGTGCGGGTTCGTCGGTGGCATTTCTTTGTGTAGTCTTGGTGCTGGGACGTGCTGAGGCTGCGGTGTGGTTGCTGCTATCGCGCAGCGCAGTGCTTCCTCCTCTCTCGCTGGGAATATTCGGTCCAACACTGCCAAGGAAAGCATCAATGGCCAGCTCTTCGCGCGCTTTGCGCGTCACTCTCCCCGACTGCTCGTGCTGCCGCCTGCGTGCGCATGGGGACATCGGCCCCGCCACCGCAGCAGTTATCGCAGGCTGCAGCCGGTCATCTCTGCTCGTGAGTGGGAAAGCGCCTGAAACCTGCTTGCGTGGCGAGAGCATGTGCGTTCGCGGGGAAAGAGCCTGGCGTTGTTGTTGCTGTTGCAGCTCGTGTGCTTGGGATGCTGTTAGTGTCTTCCGGTGTCGCGCGCACGTGCAGTTCGGCGGGTGCCACGCCTGCGTGTTGGTTCGCGACGGACTCGGCGCGGGCGACGGCGCCACGCCGAACCACATCCCTTTTCTCTCTCTCCCTCTCTTTGCTGCGGGCACTCAGCGTACAGCGAGCGCTCCAGCAGAGCTCACGCACGGACGCACCGAATGCTTGAGCTTCCCACGAGCAGCGCCGATTGCGGAGTGAGGATGAAGTGGAGTGTGGTGACGCTTCAAGGTCAAGCTGTGCTATACATCTTCCGCATAAAAACGTGCATAAAATGTAACTCTTCAAGTCCAGTCATGCGTGCTTTGATAATCCGCATAAACACCTCTAGATATACATAGATAGCTATACATCTTCAGTGGCTTGCTTGTTTGCTTGCACCACACACAAAACCAAAGCAAACCAAAGCAAACCATACCAAACGCGAGCGAAAATGGCGGACGAAGGTGAGTGAAGAAGACGAGCCACTAACTGCGCAGACTGCAGACTGCAGGGGAAGACGGCGTGCGCGACCGGTGACGTGACGTACCTTCGTAGATCTGGCGCTTACTAAGTCACGCTTGTGTGTTGTGTTTTTCTGTAGATGTGGTGATCCGCAGACGCCTGCTGACGCGCACGAGCACGCTCGGTAAGACAGGGCTGAAGAAGTGCGCCGAGAGTCTGCTGGGACTGCTCGACTCATTCGCAGATGAGAGCGTGGACGCGGATGTCTGGTGAGCTGCGTGTCTGCTGAAGATGGGTGTATTGCGATTACCAGCCATGCCTCCTGACCTCTCTCTCTCTCTCTCTGTAACGTGGTGTGTGCGCTTGTTTGTGTGCTATTCGCAAACAGCAAACAGGACATGGACGCGCTGTTCTGGGATATGGAGCAGATGGAGTTCGAGGCGAACAAGACGGACATCCTGAGCTTCACGTCGCAGCGAGAGCTGGAGGCGTACGAGACGCTCAACGCGGAGATCGGTAAGCAGCAGGATCTCGCGTGAAAGTGTGAGTTGTGTGTGCAATCAATAAGCTCATCAGGTGTTGTGGACTGTGCCCGATAGACGCGTCCATTGAGAAAGTGTCCAAGGAGATCGAAGAGCTCAAGACGAAAGTGCACGTGGAAAAGACGGTTCGGGCGTACAAAGAGGAGTACGAGTCCATCGCGCGCGTGATCAACGAGCTGCCGTCCAGACAGGAGATCGCAGCGTGCGTTTGATTCTTTCTGTGGTGTTGTTGTTTGTGCGCGTTATGCTCTTTACCTAGGATCGATCACTAACTCTCATGCGCTCGCTTTTACGTTTCCAGTGAAATCGCGGTCGAGGAGAAGCGATCAAGCGAAGCAGTAGACACGATCAAGGCGGTGGACAGCAAGCTGGATCTGCGCAACAAGCAGTTCTCGCTGCTCATGAGCACGATCCAGAACCTCAAGGCCACGCTGGACGAGGACGTCGAGATGGAAGAGGAGGAGCAGCTGAAACTGGCGGATGCCGAGGACGAAGACATGGAAGACGGGCTTGTGCCCGCGACAAAGTCTCCGCTGTTGCGGACAGAAGGCGCTGGAGCTGGAGACGAAGGTGCGCCTGCTTGCCTACTATCTATTGCATGCGGAAAGGAGTTGCTAAACTGACCAGATTTTGTTGTTTGAATGCGCAGACGGTGTTGAGCCATCCTCCCCATAGGTCTTCTCTCTCTCTCCAACTAGGCGCCAAAGAGTTATTGTATCAAGCATTTTCTAAAGGCAATGATCTTTTTTCATATTGATTCGCTCAGGCTCTCGTTTATCAATCGTCTGCCAGCTTGCAGATGTCTTCGTACTCGACGCGATCCAGGACTTCGCCCCTATCATATCAACACGGCAAGAAGAGACAGAGAGGCAAGTAGTTAGCTTCGTAGCTCCTGGTATCCACAGCAATACCCAACAAAGAAACTCTCACCTTCGTGATCCTGACGTAATGCGAACGCTGGCGCAGAAGTCGTCGACCGAGATGGAGAGCAGCTCTGCGATGCTGCCGCGACCGACGCCGTTCACGATCTTCACTTTCCGTCCAACCTTTGGGATCACCGTCTCCAGATCGTCCTGATCCAGGCGCAAGACGTCGCCGGACTCGAGAAGCTCCACGGTGGCGCAGAACTTGTCCTCCACCGATGTGACCACGCCTTTCTGCTTGTAGTACTCGCCGCCGCCGATCTTCTTGTTCACGACCTTCACGACGATATCCTTCGCGACCCAGTTCTCGAGTTTCTGCTTCTTGAGCTCCTCCTGCTGCTTCTTCTTGAGCTGGCTCTTGCGTCGCTCTTCCTCCGCCATGATGTCGTCCACGGCGTTCCTCTTCCGCTTGCCTGCGTCGTCCACACGCTCTCCGTTATTCCAGTCGGAAGGTGGGGGTGATGATGACGAAGTCGACCTTTTATCAAACACGTTGAACGCCAGCTTCGAAGAAGACGCGGCGTCATTGCCCGAGTCTTTCGAAGGCTTCGCCGCAAAGCCGATCGTGATCTTCTCGTCCTTGTCCGTGCGCTGGAGCTTCGTGGGGCGGTGCGCCTCCGGGTCTTCGTGCTCTTTCGAGACTTCCTGCGCGATCTTCAGCTGCCGCTCGATGAACGCGCGGTTGCGCTCCTCGTGGTCCAGGTCCGACTTGTGCTTCTTCTCCAGCTCTTCCTGTCGGGCGAGCGTGCGCGGGTCTCGATCGATGTACTGGATATACCAACCCTACAAACACAGCAACAAGGCTACTTGTTAACACTAGTTCACCAAGAAGAGAGCACAATCCAAGCGAACCAAACACCCACCTTCTCTGTTTCGTCGACCGTGCACTTCCCCGTTCGGCCGAGGTACTGGACAAACGTGCCGAGCGTCGTCCACTGCGTGGCGTTCATGTGCACGTGCAGCTTGTCGGCGATGTACTCGTTGTACACGACCGTCGCGCGCATGCGCTTCGTCCCGTGGCGTCTCTTCAGGTTCTCCAGGAACGTGCTTTCGAACTGGTCGCATACACACATACATATCACCATCAACTGTTTAGGAACAGACGCACAAACACATCATCCAACCCAACCCACCAACGCTGTGCAACAAGCCTTCTTACCATTTCGCTGTATCCGCTGATGAACTTGTCCGGGTCGTTCGCGACGATCAGCATCTGCCGCTGGTGGCTCTCGGACGTCGTGTGGCACTTGAATCCGTTCTCGTCGCGACACTGCTTCTGGCACACCTGGCAGAACCAGCGCAGCTTCTGAAGCCCCTTCGACTGCTCATCCAGTCGTGCGCATTGATGCAAACAGAGAGAGAGAAACAAAGAGAAGATAAAGCATTAGCAGCGATAGACGAGTGCATATATCTCAAAAGCGCTCCCACTCACGCACCTTCATGCGCGTGGCGATGGCCTTGGGCGTGAGGAAGTCGCCCTTGCCCATGGTTCCTTCCTTCCTTTGAGCTTCTGCTTTGCGGCTTTCTTGCGAAATGCTGGCAAGCAAAAGAGCCAAGTCAAATGCGTACTGTGTGTACCATAATATCGAAGTATGTTTCGAACGCTGGTCCTTGCTTTTACCGAACATTTTAAAATATCGACACAAAGAGTCCTTGCTTTGTGTAATGTTGCCTTTAGATCTTCTTGCGAAAATCAGTCGATCGCACATGCAGGACACCTCGGAGTGAGACTGTTGGGGGAGAATGAAAAGACCGCTCTAGCCTGAGGATCCTACTTGTTAAACAGCTCCAGCTCTTGGGCTTTTGTTTGGTTCCCCACAGACCGGCTCACGTGTTTGGTGGGGAGTTCCCAGGGAAGGAACCAGGGAGTGCGGATGATTCGCGACTCATAAAACGCGATGCTCGCCGAGTACGAGGATGAAAGCGAGGGGAACACGAGTGAGTTCGCCAAAAAGGGGCGGCTGAGAGAATCCGATCCACGAGCCCGCCACGCTCTCTCCGTTTCTTCGCTAACGACAGTCGCCACTTATTATACATCTACAGCACTCGCTCGCCTCTCCTGCTCTTCTACCCCAGAGCCTCGACTGTCGATCTCACTACAGTATTACTCCACCTTCGTTTGGACTCCCTGGTGCTGGACAGATCCTTTGATTCGTCGTCGCTGGACGAATTAATAGGACGACTAATTCGCCCGCCTTCGTGGTGCAAAGGGGTCTGATGATGCCGACGTCAGCCAATGACTGTTCCCTTTCGGATGTTGAGTATTTTCGCTGAAATCGCGAGATGCCGTGAGAGGTCTAATCACGCAAGAGAGGGGGTGAGCAACCGATTCCTAGCCAATGAGCGCGCGGGGATACCACCGTTTACGACCAACGAGCGACTAATATGTGGCATTTGTTTACTGTTAGTCGGGTCGTGGAGCGCTGTCGCATGCAGACGACGGCCAGCAAGCACAGCAACTCCAGTCCAATGTCGAGCTAAGGCGACCCACGCTCCTCTCCAGCAGCGCAATGCGACTTGCGCGCGGGTGCACACTTCTCGCCCATTTTCCGATTTACTCTCTGGCGAGCAAGGAGCCATCCCCTCAGAGAGTGACAGCTAACAAACATCGACTTCCGACACGATGGAAGATAAGAGCGAGCGCTCGCCTCCACTGGAGTACACGTCCGGCAAGGCGCTGATGGCGCACGGACCGCACGTGCTGCACGACCACGTCGCGACGAAGCTCGAAGCGGCGCTCGGTCGCGCGCTGCCGCAGATGGAAGTGCGCTTCCAGAACCTGTCGATCTCCGCGGAAGTCGCGGTCGCCTCCTCCGCGAAGGAGGATGACCACCGAGAGAGCAAAAAGCCCGAGTTGCCGACACTCGCCAACGAGGTCAGGAAGGGGCTCGCGGGGCTCGTCGCCAAGAAGAACGTTGTGCACAAGGACATTTTGAAGAACGTCAGCGGGGCGTTCAAGCCTGGCACGATGACGCTCGTGCTCGGCCAGCCGAGCTCTGGCAAGTCCTCGCTGATGAAGATCCTCAGCGGGCGGTTCCCACTCGCGAAGAACATCAGCGTGAGCGGATCCGTCACGTACAACGGCGAAGAGCAAGCGCGTCTCGTGAAGCGCCTGCCGCAGTTCGTCGCGTACACGACGCAGCGCGACAAGCACTACCCGACGCTCACCGTCAAGGAGACGCTCGAGTTCGCGCACACTTTCTGCGGTGGGGAGCTCACTCGCCGCGCGGAAGAGCTGCTGGCGAACGGCAGCCCGCAGGAGAACCAGGAGGCCCTCGCGGCGGCGAGAGTGATGTTCGCCCACTACCCGGAGATCGTCATCGAGCAGCTCGGGCTGCAGAACTGCCAGGACACGATCGTCGGCGACGCGATGATCCGCGGCATCTCGGGCGGCGAGCGCAAGCGCGTGACCACGGGCGAGATGGAGTTCGGCATGAAGTACGTCGCGCTCATGGACGAGGTCAGCACGGGGCTGGACAGCGCGGCCACCTTCGACATCATCAACACGCAGCGCAGCATCGCCAAGAAGTTCCGCAAGACGGTGGTGATCGCGCTGCTGCAGCCCGCCCCCGAGGTGTTTGCGCTGTTCGACGACGTGATGATCCTGAACGAGGGCGAAGTGATGTACCACGGCCCTCGCGAGCAAGTGGTCGGCTACTTTGAGAGCCTGGGCTTTGTGTGCCCGCCGGAGCGCGACGTCGCCGACTACTTGCTTGATTTGGGCACCAAGCAGCAGCACAAGTACGCCGTTGGGTCGCCCGTCGGTGTCGTGCCCAAGCACCCGCGCTCCCCAGGCGAGTTTGCGGAGATCTTTCGGCGCTCCGCGATCCATGCGAACACGCTGGCAGGCCTCGAGGCGCCGCACCACCCCGAGCTCCTCCACAACGTGGGCGAGCACATGGATCCGATGCCGACGTTCCACCAATCGTTCTGGGAGAACACGATGACGCTCGTGCGGCGCGAACTGACCGTGACGATGCGCAACACGCCGTCGCTTGTCGGTCGTGCGGTGATGATGATCGTCATGGGGCTGCTCTACTCCGTCACGTTCTACCAGTTCGACCCGACGAAGATCCAGGTCGTGATGGGCATTGTGTTCGCCGCAGTGCTCTTCCTGGCGCTGAGTCAGGTGGCGCTCATCCCGACGTTCGTGGAGGCGCGCGACGTGTTCTACAAGCAGCGCGGCGCCAACTTCTACCGCACGTCGTCGTACGTGCTGGCCAACTCGGTGAGCCAACTGCCGCTCGTGACTGCGGAGACCCTGGGCTTCGGGACGCTGGTGTACTGGATGTGCGGTTTCGACTCGTCCCTCGGCTCCTACGCCGTGTTTGAAGCGATCCTCCTGCTCACCAACATGGCGTTCGGCGCCTGGTTCTTCTTCATCGCCGCCGTCACACCCAACATCCACCTGGCGAACCCGATTGCGAGCGTCTCGCTGCTGTTCTTCATCCTCTTTGCCGGTTTCATCGTGCTCCGGAGCCAGATGCCAGACTACTTCGTGTGGCTCTACTGGCTCAGCCCCATCAGCTGGAGCGTGCGCGCGATCGCGATCAACCAGTACCGCTCCTCGGCGCTGGACGTCTGCGAATACGGCGGCGTGAACTACTGCAAGGACTTCAACGGCATGACCATGGGGAAGTACTACCTGGACCTCTTCGACGTCCAGTCCGAGAGGAAGTGGATCGTGCTCGGCGTCATCTACCTGGTCGCGTCGTACTTCCTGTTCATGCTGCTCTCGTACTTGGTGCTCGAGTACAAGCGCTACGAGAGTCCCGAGACCGTGAGCATCACGAACAAGAGCGAGGAGGAGGCGGAGACCGGCTACGCGCTCGCCACGACGCCAAAGAAGTCGTCTTCCTCGACCCCCAGGGGTTCCTCCTCGAATACGGGTGAGTTGGCGATCGCTGTTCACCCCCACGAGACGAACTTTGTTCCAGTCACGCTCGCGTTCAAGGACCTGTGGTACACGGTCCCACTGCCGAGCAACCCCAAGGAGACCATCGACTTGCTCAAGGGGATCACGGGGTACGCGCTGCCAGGTACAATGACGGCACTCATGGGCTCGTCTGGGGCTGGCAAGACGACGCTGATGGACGTGATCGCTGGTCGCAAGACCGGAGGGAAGATCCGGGGCCAGATCCTGCTGAACGGCTACGAGGCGACTGACTTGGCGATCCGTCGCTGCACGGGCTACTGCGAGCAGATGGACATCCACTCAGAGGCATCCACGATTCGTGAGGCGTTGACCTTCAGCGCCTTCCTGCGTCAGGACGCCAGCGTTCCAAAGAGCACCAAGTACGACTCGGTCAACGAGTGTCTCGACCTGCTGGACATGCACGACATTGCCGACCAGATCATCCGCGGCAGCTCGGTGGAGCAGATGAAGCGCTTGACGATCGGCGTGGAGCTCGCAGCGCAGCCGAGCGTGCTGTTCCTGGACGAGCCCACCAGCGGATTGGACGCGCGCTCCGCCAAACTGATCATGGACGGCGTGCGCAAAGTGGCGAACACCGGTCGCACGGTCGTGTGCACGATCCACCAGCCGTCGTCCGAGGTCTTCTTCCTGTTCGACAACCTGCTCTTGCTCAAGCGAGGGGGCGAGACGGTGTTCTTCGGTGCGCTGGGCAGGGGCTGCCGCAATCTGACCAGCTACTTCACGGCGATCCCAGGCGTGTCTCCGCTTCCCGAGGGCTACAACCCAGCCACGTGGATGCTCGAGTGCATTGGCGCTGGCGTAGGCAACGCTGAACCAGCAAACGGCATGGATTTTGTCCAGTACTTCAACAACAGCCCGAACAAGCAGTCGCTGGATGCGGAGATCGCGAAGGACGGAGTCGGCCACCCAGAGCCAGGCAGCTCGGCGCTCACTTTCTCCCAGAAGCGCGCGGCCTCATCCGTGACGCAGATGAACTTTGTCGTGAAGCGCTTCATGGACCTGTACTGGCGCACAGCGGCGTACAACTTGACCCGGCTGGCGATGGCGGTGGTCTTCGCTTTGCTCTTCGGGCTGCTGTTCACAGACGCCGACTACGCGTCGTACCAAGGAATCAACTCGGGGGTCGGCATGATCTTCCTCGTGTACATCTTCAACGGCCTCGCGTCGTTCGAGAACGTGATCCCCATCGCGAGCCACGAGCGCGCGTCGTTCTACCGCGAGCGCGCCGCCCAGACGTACAACGCGTTCTGGTACTTTCTCGGCTCGACGGTCGCAGAGATCCCGTACGTGATCGTGAGCAGCTTGCTCTTCACCGTGATCTTCTACCCGATGGTCGGCTTCACGGGCTTCACCGCCGGGGTCTTGTTCTGGCTTAACACGGCGCTGCTGATCCTCTACCACGCATACCTAGGCCAGCTGCTCGCGTACGCGTTCCCCACCGAAGAGCTGGCGACGATCGTCGGTGTGCTCGCGACGTCCACGTTCTTCCTCTTCATGGGCTTCAGTCCGCCGACCAACGCGATCCCTGCGGGGCTCAAGTGGCTCTACTACATCACGCCCCACACGTACTCGCTCGCGATCGCCGTCGCGCTCGTGTTTGCCGACTGTCCGAGCGACACGACGTTCGATGCTGCGCTCGGTGCATTCGTCAACGTCGGCTCGGAACTCGGCTGCCAGCCGCTCAAGAACGCGCCTGTGACCATGAACCAGATCACCGTCAAGGAGTTCACGGAGCAGGTGTTCGGCATGAAGCACGACGACATCGGCAGGAACTTTGTGATCGTGATCGGAATCACCGTGCTCTTCCGAGTTCTGGCGTTGCTCGCGCTTCGGTACATCAACCACCAGAAGAAGTAAACTGCACATTGCATGTAATATTGAAGAGCATAGAAAAGCGTCGTTTGTAGTGCACACGTTAAATACCTTCTACCATGATCACTGCGAACGCTGCGAAGCTATCACGCTCTGAATCACGCTCTGCTTCAACTGCACCAGAGTCTTTGGCGGCGCTTGGCCATGGCGCGCGAACACGAGCTTTCCGTCTCTCCGCCACTCGAGCACGCTCTTCTCGAGCTCAAGCAGCATCTCGGGCGGCAGCGGATAGAAGTTGGGCATGAAGCGCAGATCCCAGTCTGCGAGTTCCTACAAAACCAACAGCAACACAACAACAAAACAAAGTTAGAGCCACACTTGCCCAATCCAGCATCAATCACACAAGCAAACAGGTACTCTTCCACACAACTCACCGCCGAACCCGAGAGGAAATAGAACCCCAGAAGCGAGAAGGATCCGTCGAAAGCCGGGTACCCACAGTGGCGAAAGTCGGTGCCGATGATGAACGCGATTGTGTCTTCGCTCGCTTGATTCTTCGGGTCTTCCGTCAGCAGCGAGGACAGCGTCGAGAAGTACCGGGGATCGATCTTTTGCGCGGAGCTGGCGGACTCTGAATTCAGAAAATCGCTCAGACTCACGCGACTCAATGAGCAGAGCAAGCTCGCATCACCCGTCAGCTCTGCATCTTGTTCCTGGAGGAAAATCGCAGCGTCCGGAGGCATGTCTTTCATGCTCGACACCAGCTTGGAGAAGCTGGAAGGGGTATTTCGGATCGGCGGCAGCTCTTGAAACTCCGGAAGGGCTGTTGGCAAACCAGTCAGCGCTGGCAGAACGGACAGAAGCGAGCCGGGTCGCAAAAGCGGAGGTTTGGTCATTGGCATCTTGTCGTGAACTGGTTCGGTATTTGGAACCTGCTGGTTTGGGTTGCTGCCCTCCATCTCCAAGGTGCTGTAACATTTCAAACAATACAAAAGGTGAATCACAGACTCGTCGCAAATCAAAAGAACCAGACAGAAACTTCTTCCGAACCTGAACATAAACCTCGACAACGTCG
Source organism: Globisporangium sylvaticum (assembly GCA_023334975.1). NCBI lineage: Eukaryota > Oomycota > Peronosporomycetes > Pythiales > Pythiaceae > Globisporangium > Globisporangium sylvaticum. Next base: position 9,455 of record JAADVK010000510.1, on the reverse strand, counting down.
AGTACCCTTCCCACGAGTTGAGATTCAGGTTCTTCGCTAGCAAATCAAGCGATGACGAGGGCAACGCTGGCGCAGGTCTCGCGTCATCGCTGGGCGACTCGGAGAACTGAAGCAGATCCTGCGTGACGTTGTACTTGGACGGCACCGTCGCTCGTGGGGTTGTGAACATTGCGTTCTTCGGTGGATCTGTGAACGCAAACGGAAGCGGCTGCTGCTTTGGTTCTTGCGCGGACCACTGCATTGGAGGCGAACGCTTCGGTTTCTCGTTCTTCACCTTTGGAGAGTTGTCGAATTGACCTGTAAGTCATAAGAGAGAGCAGCATTGACAACCATTTAGCTGTTAGAGCACTCATCCACCATTGATATATGCAAGCAGAACGCACCACTCTGCTGAAGTAAGAGGCTGAGGTCGCAATCGAGGCGATGCTTTGGCGCAGAGCCGTAGGACTCGAGGCACACGGGACACTGGTACGGCTTCAAGTTTGCGTGGCTCAGAAAGTCGTCCATATCATCGTCACCTCCGTTCGACGACGCACCTGGGGGTCGCTGCCACTGAAGCTTGTGTAGAAAGTTGTACGCGGCGTTTGCCCACAAGCAGACGCTCTCTGTGGGCGACTTGAAGCGCACCACCTGACTCGCCCAGCTCGACTCGTCCGGCATCTGCTCGGAGAAATCATCCGCTTCGGAGCGCATCTCCACGTTCATGCTCCTTCCTCCCATCGGAGACGCCTCTCCTTTCGCGGGACTCTCTCGGAACTTGGATCCGAGAACGGGGGAGTCGTCGGGTCGGCTCTTCTTCGGCTTGGAAGGGGTGTCTTGGGTTTCGCTGTCGCCGTCATTTTTCGCTGGTCGTTTGTTCTTAGAGAGAGAAAGATATACGAATCTTTACATTAGCCACTCAGCCATTTCCCATGTTTAATAAGAGAGCGCACCTTCTTGGAAAGCACAAGGACGCCGTCCGTGACCGCAGGAGTCGGCGTCGTCCTCGACAACTGACACTGCGGAAGCGCGATCTGCAGTCGGAAGCGCTGGGCAATACACACGAAAATCCAGATGAGGAATCAACAACAAGCCAAAGCGAAGTGACCATTTAAGACAGGTAAACAAAGAGCAGTACCTGGTTCTGGTGGTTCTTCGACACCTCCATGATTCGGATCGCAATGGTGCTCTGGTTGTCCTTGTTCAGGCACAGCCCGCTGGTAATGCGCATGATGCTCTGGTTCTCCACCGTTTTGCTGAAAGAGCCGCCAATACAAAATCAAGCGCGGATGCGTCAGCGTTCTTTATCTTCCTCACGGACAATACAATGCAAACAAACAGACCACACAACAACAAGAACAACAACAAGACGTACCCATTCTCATACAGCAACTGCACCGCGAGATGGCGCTGGTCGATGCACGAGGCGCAGCACTGGCCCACGCGCTGCAGCTGGATTTCGAACATCGCCTTGCGGCCGAACTGGTCCTTGTACCACTTGGGCGGCGGCTGCTGCGTGACCACCAGTGCGCAGTGCGGATTGATCGCGTTCATCGAGAGGTCGGCGCTCTCAGCGTGACGCACACACGGGGCGACTCTGCTAGGTGTCAGGGGTGCACCAGGGGACTGCAGCACAAGCGACTGGTGTTGCTGGTGTTGCGGTTGCGTCTGCTGCTGGGAATGAGCCTGCGATGTGAGTGGTCTCTGTGGCGAGAGCGCCTCGCGCTTCACCTCGCGCTTCACGAGTGGGATCATGCGCGCCGAGTGACGTAATTACAGAAGAAGAAAGCCGCAGAAAGCGCTTTTCAACCCACTTCCTGTCTCTCTTCGCGCGCGCCACGCACTCGCTGGCTCGCCTGTTCTTTCGCGACTGTAGCTTTCTGTTGCGCGTGGCCGGTCGGTCCGTTGCTGTTTGGCGGTGACGCAGCGAGCCCTTGGTCGACGCGCGCGTGGATCGCCTCGCGTCCCGCGCTTCTTCGGGTTCTCTCCTTTTAGCGCCGCTTCGGACTTTTGGCCATTTTTGGCGCCAGCAGAGCATGCATTCTTCACAAGGAAACCCTCTCAGAGAGCATGGAAACCTCTCAGATAACATATTCGAAAATGGTTGCAAGACGCCATCTGCTAATGCAGTTACACAGTTTTGATAAGTACCTCAAGTCTAATATAACCTTCTTGTGGAAGTTAAAAAAGGTTTCTTAGTTGCACCATGCACTTATGGAGGGGAATTAATCCTTTGATATCTGATAGCACAACTCGACAAAAACGAAAAAAATCACACAGATCAAATACTGAACGAGCGAAAATGGGCTGCTACTGCGAGTGGCGCGCGCCGCGCCAGCTGCGCTACGTGCTGCCGGCGATCATCGTCGCCATCATCGCGTCGCTCTACTCGTCCTTCGCGTACTACGCGCAGCCGCTACTCGTCGCGATGGGCGTGCACTGGGGGGAGCTGCTGAGCTTCCACGCCATGACGCTGCTGCTCTGCGCTTCGCTGGCGCAGGTTCTGCTCTCGACCGACTCGTTCGTGAAGAAGAACACGCTCCCGCGCAAGCAGAAGCAGGCTCTGGACAACGCCAACGATAAGCTTAACAGCGAAGAGAATGCTACACGCGCGACCGCTACCATTACAAGCCCTAGCACAATCGAAGCGCTGCTGGATGGGAAGCCGATGGTCGAGTCCAAGATGAACGGCGAGATCCGCTACTGCAGGAAGTGCCGCGCCGTGAAGCCCGACCGCGCGCACCACTGCAGCACGTGCCGTCGCTGTGTGCTCAAGATGGACCACCACTGCGTCTACATCAACAAGTGCGTGCAGTTGTGCTCTTCGCTCTAGGGAAGGAGAAATGCAAGCCCACTTGGCTAACCACTTGCGATATCTTTTGGTTTGAACAGGTGCATTGGCTTCTACAACTACAAGTACTTCCTGCTCTTCCTCGGATGGAGCTCGTCCACGTGTCTCTACCAGAGCAGCCTGGTGTTCCGCTACCTGCTCGGAGACGCCCTGGACCACGCGTCAAAGCTCTACTTCTTCGGCAAACTCCGCTTCCTCTCGCCATCACTGCAGGTAAAAAAAGATCCTTCCGTACCATTGACTTGGCTAATGCGATTGAAAACTAATCTCGCATATGCACAACGTGCAGATCGTGCTGGTGTTCTTCTTCAGCTTCTGCCTCGGTGCCGCGCTGCTCTGCTTCTACGTGATGCACCTGTACTTCACGGCGCGCAACTACAGCACGCTCGAGTACTGCGAGAAGCGCGACGACCCGTACTTTGTCAACTACTTTGACGTCGGCGTGCTGCGCAACTTCCAGCAGGTCTTCGGCACGTTCCGCGAGCTCCCGTACTGGTTCGTGCCGCTGCAGAGCCCGAGCGTGCTGCGGTCGCAAGGGAGATACTTTCCGGTCAACAGAAAGTACGTGAAGGAAGACTAAATAGAGAGAGAGAGAGAGAGGCACACAACCACGCGGCTATCGGTATGTACGTACAAAGCAACGACTCTGGTTTTCTTGTCCTGCTTTCTAGAAGCATCCATTAAATTAATTAACCTAGAGGCTGGCCCATCCAGCTGATAGATATCGACACTCACACCTGATTTGATTCGGAAAGACATTGCCACCTTGCTGTGGTTTCAGTTCTGCGCCACCGCCATCGTCATGCTCGATCTCCTCAGAACCGTCGTCTTCTCTGTTGGCGGGTCGAAGCGCGTCGCGTAGAGCTGCTCAAAGGTCTTCGAGTCGCGCTTCACCGCGCCGTCTGGAGCCATCGGAGCAGCCAAAGTGGTGGATTTACGCGGCGCTGCTGTAGTTGAAGTTGCTGATGGAATTGCGTCTGATTGTGGTGATGTCGCCGCGTCCTCACTGCTTGCAGACTGAAGTTCGTCTTCTGGCTTGGACTGGGTCATTTCCGACTCGACAGGCTCATTCTCGCGCGCCTCCGGGTCAAAGAACTCGATCACGCTCTGTCGCCGCGGCAACCGTTTGCGGATCACCCCCGAGTGGTCCAGCGTCGGCTCCAGGCGGTTCATGTCCTCCAGCAGCCGCAGAGCAGCAGGTTGCGCTCGCGCTTGGACGACATCTCGAGCACCACGCGGCCGCGGTGGTGGCTCTTGCAGACGATGATCAGACCGCGGCGGTGGCTCACTTTGTTCGCGAGCCGCGGCGCGTGCTTGTTCCCGGTGCGCAGCACTGGCACGACCTGCTCAACATCGTCTGCATTTCAAAGGAAAACAGGGTACAAGCACACAGAACAAATTGGTTAAGCAGTCATTCCGTCAAGTGTGACAGCATGCTGGCAATAGTCGTACGCAGATGGGTCCGCGGCTGGCGCTTGCGCGACGGCGACCACGTGAGGTGGCACTCTTCGGCGCGCGCGTTCATCACGAGCTGCAGGTGGATGGTCTTGAGCGCGCCGGTGATCGACACCTTGTGCGCCGAGAAGCCGTCGGTGAGCAGCAGGCGGAAGTTCGCGAGCGTGATCTCCTCCTCTTCGATGGCTTTGCGGGTCTCGATGCGGCTGCGCGCGAGCTCCAGCATCTGGCCGGCGACCTCGTGCCACTTGGTCAGCACGCGGTAGCGCCGGTAGACGCGCTGCGCCGCGATGATCGCGTCCGCGCGCATGCGCACGTCCAGCCCAAACGTTCTATTCGGTGGGGTAGCATCACAGAAAACAAGAAGCAGTATCAGTCAGTCATCCCAATGCAACAACAGGTGAAGATCAAGGGAAAACGTACGATGGACGACGGCGGACCTGCGGGTGGCGCTGCTCCTGCTTGAGCGACTCAGCCTAGTAATGGTATACAACGTATACACATCAGCTCAGAACACGCGCCTCCAGTTCGACACCTTGAAAGAGGTTGAGAGAAGTACCTCCGAGTCGGCCAGCATGCCAAACAAGCGCTGGATGGTGAGGCAGATGCCCTCCTGGCTCCATGTGGCGGGCTCCGCCTTGACGTCGCTCAGGAAGAGCGGCGCCGCCGCCTTGGAGCTGTCGCCTTTGCCCAAGATCGCGACTTTCGCTTCCGCTTGCTGCGGCGGCTTGGTGCCTGTCGACGGTATCGCGACACTGGGCAGGTTGCCCATTATGGAGGAGAAGCTAGCTGGTCTACTGGAACTGGAGCGGTCACTTGAGTGAGAAGAAGGGGAGGAGGAGAGATTGCAAATGAAGAGAGAGAGAGATCTTGAAACGCCGCGTGTGAAGAGACGCTCGGGCTTTAGCTCAGAACCGTTGGTCTTCAACACTGAGTGGAGGCTCTCCTGACTCACACTTCACTCCTCCATCCTCATGACGACAATCAAGACAAAGCCTTAGAAGCAAGCGCATGAAACTCTACTCTACTGCGGGTCCTGAGTCAACCAACCTCCCTTGTGTTCTGACAACTGAAGCGTGCGTTCTATTAGGCATAAGACTCCAGAGCCCAAGTACGTGTACATGCATATACACGGCCAATGTGCATTCGCCACGGAACGACTGACGCGTATTGATAGCCGAGGGCAGTGAGGAACAAGGGAGGAGAGCAGCGAATGATGAACTGCCTTCCTCCTTCTTCACCAACTAACATCAGCGGATGGCTACGCAGCGACGCGCTCCAGCACCAGCGGGATGGTCTCGCAGTTGTCTGGGTACACGTCCGTCTCGCCCGGACGCAGCATGTCGTAGAGCACTCGGATGAACTTGGAGTGCACCACGACAGCCACGTGGCGGTCCGGGATCTCTTGGAAGAACTGCAGCAGGAACGCGCGCGCGCGGGCCTGGATCTCGGCGTCGGTCTCGCGGTGCGTGGGCGACCAGAGCTCGTCCTCCTCGTCCTGCACCGCCGCACCGTTGAACGCAAAGTCCACGCGCGGGAACTTGTTCTTGAGCTTTGTGAGCGACACGCGCTTGTCACACGTGTGCACGCCCAGGATCTCGCGGCAGAGCTCCATGCCCACGAACGTTTTCTGCGGCAGCGGGTACTCGGTGAAGAAGATCTCGGCGGTCTGGATCGCGCGAGAGAGCGTCGACACCACCACGCGCTGGATGGTCGGCATGCCCTTGGCGCGCTCTGCCGCCAGCGCTGACGGCCCTGTGCTGCGCGCGTCATTGATACCGAACGGCGTCAGGTCCGCGTCGAGATACGCGTCGGTCTTGGCGAACTCTTGCTCCCATCGCTTCCTGCCATATTCTCTCTCGGCGGCGTTGTGCGTGCCCTCCGCATGGCGCACAAAGTACACCACCTTGACGTCTCGGCCCTGGCCGGCGGTGTCCGCGACTTTGCGCTCGAGATCCGCCCAGCTGGCATCCGCTGCAAGCGCAAACTTCTTGAACAGCCGTAGCGGCTCTTGGCTGGACGCGCATGTGCTGTCGCGCGTGAAGAAGCCGTCGAGCGCGCGGATCGTCGCCATGGCTTGCAGAGAGACAGAGGATAGAAGTGAGGGAAGACGTTGCCGTTACAGCGCTGAATGGAGAATGAGAGCCTCTCAGGTCTCGCCTTCGCCTGAAGTCGAAGCGCCGCGCGTCGTTCACTCACTCACTCTCTCTCTCACTCAATCGCTCGCTGACACGTGCACTCACGTGCGACTCTTCTTGAAGCGCACATAGAGAAGCCTGAGTAAACCCATGATGATTATGGATCAAACTTCAATTTGAAGGCTCTGACATGGGTAACCACCCAACAAAAAGCATTGCGCACGTCTGAATGCACATATCTCTGAAGGTGCGCGATCTTCCACTTGGTGAAACTTGCTCCACTTCAACCCACACACCAAGCAGAACAATGATTTAGCCGTCTCTGTGTTTGAGAGTGTGTATTTAACATGCAACATTGATTTTACGACAGGCTCGGCGATCAATCACCCCGCACATATCCCTCCAATCACCACTGAATAGCAGCACCAGCGATCGCCTGCTTAGTCAATCTGCTCGAGCACCAGCGGGATGACCTCGCAGTTCGCGGGGGCCAGGTCCGTCTCGCCTGGGTACAGCATGTCGTAGAGCATTCGAATGAACTTGGAGTGCGCCACGACGGCGACGTAGCGGTCCGGGATCTCCTGGAAGAACTGCAACAGGAACGCGCGCGCGCGGATCTTGATCTCGGCGTCGGTCTCGCGGTGCGTGGGCGACCAGAGCTCGTCCTCCTCGTCCTGCACCTTCGTAAAGTCCACGCGCGGGAACTTGTTCTTGAGCTTTGTGAGCGACACGCGCTTGTCGCACTTCTCCACGCCCAGGATCTCGCGACAGAGCTCCATGCTCACGAAGGTTGGCGACGGCAGCGGGTACTCGGCGAAGAAGATCTCGGCGGTCTGGATCGTGCGCGAGAGCGTCGACACCACCACGCGCTGGATGGTCGGCATGCCCTTGACGCGCTCTCGCTCCAGTGCCGGCGGTCCAACGCAGCGCGCGTAGCGCATGCCGAACACCGTCAGGTTCGCGTCCAGGAACTCGTCTTTCATGGCGAACTCTTCTTTCCACCGCTGTCTGCCGTACTCTCGCTGGGCGACGTTGTGCGTGCCCTCGCCGTGACGCACAAAGTACACCACTTTGATGTTGCGGCCCTGCGCGACCGCATCGGCGACGCGGCGCTCGAGCTCCGCCCAGTTGCTTCCCGCCACGTGCGCGAACTTCGAGAACAGAGGCGGCTTGCTGGTCGCGACGCACGGGCTCTCTTCGGTGCGCGTGAAGAAACCCTCGAGCGCGCGGATCGTCGGCATGGTTTCGGTGCTGAAGATGCGCTGAAGGCCGGATGGCTGCGTGGTTGCGTGGTTCAGCGCCGAATCGGGAATGAGAGTCCCTGGTAGTCTCGTTCTATCTCTCCTGGTCGCTCATAGAGGATCTGCGCTTGTCGACTCAAACTAACTTCAATTTGCAAAATCACTCCACCCAGCCACGACCAGGATTGCGCTCGTCTGTCTCTTCGCTGAATCTGGAGATCTGATCAACAGACGCCAAGCGGAAGCTGACGATGTGAGCGCCGCCGTAAACGTGACGACGCAGGAACGCTTGACGATTCACTGGGCACTCCGCCTCGCATGTGCTGTTTAACGGTGCATTGCGGCGGCGCGCGATGTGGGCTCGCGTTGGTGTGACTCGTTTTGATGATGAAGCCAAAGTGGTTCACAATCAATTGCCGCCAAAACTACCCAACAGCATGTTAGCCTGCAGTTTAACATCCATTGCCACGCAATCTCTGCTGAAACCATACTGTGCAAAACCTACCACACAGCATATTGAACCGCTGAAGGCTTTAGTTGCCCTTCCATTCGACGACAGCTTTCGCCTTTTCATTCCGCAATTCTGCAATCCCGCAATCAGTCAGTAGCAAGCAACTCAAGGCAAGGAGCAGCGAGCCGCATGCTCATTCCGCAAGTCGCGCTCAAGCCCCCAGGCCCGACGCTGCGCCACCGCCTCCTCCTGCCCCCCCTCCGCTCGCTCTCCGCCCTCCAGACCATGCAGCGCAGCAGCCTCACGCGCGGCCGCGGCGTCTGGCGCAAGGGCACGCCCGCCGCCACCCGCTTCGACAACGCCGTGCTGCGCGAGCTGCCGGTCGACCTTGAGACCGAGAACTTTGTGCGCAGTGTGTCTGGCGCGTGCTACTCGCGCGTAAAGCCCACGCCCATCGCGAACCCACAGCTGGTTATCGCTTCGAAGGACGCGCTCAAGCTCGCGGGCATCGACGTCTGGCGCAACGAGAGCGATGTCGATGAGAGTGATGCCAAGGAGGAACTCGTGTCGGTTGACGAATTGGCGCCGTTTCTGGCTGGCAATGAACTGTTTCCAGGCTCGGAGACCGCTGCGCAGTGCTACTGTGGACACCAGTTCGGCTACTTCTCTGGGCAGCTCGGCGACGGCGCAGCGATTTACTTGGGAGAGATCGTGAACGATGCCAAGGAGCGCTGGGAAGTGCAGCTGAAAGGCGCGGGACTGACTCCGTTCTCGCGCACGGCCGACGGACGGAAAGTGCTGGTGAGTGTGGATTCTAATTGTGCTTTTTGTTGTTTAGGATTAACACTAACGTTTATGGGATGTGTGGTTTGCAATTTGACATAGCGCTCGACGCTGCGGGAGTTCTTGGCGAGCGAGCACATGCACGCACTCGGTGTGCCTACCACTCGCGCCGCCAGTGTCGTTGTTTCCCATGACACCACTGTCATCCGCGATATGTTCTACGACGGCAACCCAAAGAAAGAGCCGACTGCTGTGGTGATGCGCATTGCTCAGAGCTTTCTGCGATTCGGCTCGTTTGAGATCTTCAAGAAGCAGGACCCAAAGTCCGGACGCCGCGGACCGAGCGCCAGTCTGCCGAACAAAGCCGAGACGATGCGCCAGATGCTCGATTTCACGGTCAAGCAGTACTTCCCAGAGATTCACACTAAGAGCGAAGCGTCTGCGGAAGAGAAATACAAGCTGTTCTTTGAAGAAGTGGTGCAGCGGACCGCGCGCTTGGTGGCCAAGTGGCAGAGCATCGGGTTCTGCCACGGCGTGCTCAACACGGACAACCTAAG
>JAADVK010000509.1:0-23111 GCA_023334975.1 Globisporangium sylvaticum | reverse complement strand
GCCACTCAAATATCGAACATGTTCTTGTAGAGGGAAACCCTCTACAAGAGAAACCTCTACAAGAGCATATACGAGAATATGCAGGAGGGGAGTCCCGCTAGTCGCACCTAGCGGGAAGTGTACGGTGACCCCGTTACACCAACAATTCCAAACCGAAAACACTCTGAAGTGTGCAAAAAATGCATGGTGAGCAGAGAGTGGGATGGGCCGTTCTTGATTCCAAACGGTGAAATATCGACGGAAAGGCCGGAAATACACACGGAAAAACGCACAGGCGTGTTTTGCAAATAGCATTCGTGAGCGGCTCATGCTCATGCCACCGTCACGCACACAGTGCAGCAAATTGCGTGTGAAACAATGTGTGCGCGACCGCGCAGGCGCGTGTTCACCGCGCAACTTTTAAGACCAGCAAAGACGGATAGACCGATGGAAAGCATGAGCACAACAGCAGCCACAAAAACAAACACACAAACAAACGAGCTGCAGAACATTCCGCGAACATTCTATGTGGTGGAAAATTGGTCTATAGCTGTCACGAATGAATGTATGATTGCCAAGCAAGAGCTCATCGGGCTCTTCGTCCCGCGAGCGAGCTCATTCACGCTCGCCACCTCAAGAAGAACAAAAGCCAAGCGACTTCCTGCCACCACGACGCAAACAGCTCGCGCTGACAGCGCTCGTCGCGCTCGACGATATCGCACGAGTCCTGTGCGCGTAAGCCCCCCTCCCTCCCCCCCTCTGATGTCGTTTAAATGTAAAGCCCTGAGTCTGGCTCGGAGAAGACGGTTCAATTCCAACCGTCGGTATCACCTTCGTTTGAGTGCCGTGTGCGTGGCGTGGTGTTTCGTGTGCTTGGTGTAGCGTAGCGTTGCGTCTGCTGTGCTGTGCTGTGTTGTGCCTATGTTGTGATGTGTGTGGCGTCGCGTGTGCTCGTGCGCGGCATCGCGTGTGCTCGTGCTTGTCGACCGTTGTTTGTTGCGCATAGGCGGCGTTGTGTGTCGCGCGGGCCTACGCCGTTTGGTGTTGTTGTTGGCGATGTTGCCGACAATTGTCCGCCACCGCGGTGCTCTGTGCTGCTTCGAGCTGGCGTTCAGAAGCGCACGCACCGGTGTCGTACGCCTTCGCCATGCGCCGCGAGAAACGTGTCGTCTTGTGGCTGCAGACCAAGGTGCGGATGCCTGTAACGCTCGAGTAAATCTGGTGCATTTAGTTTGTATATCGTGTGTATTTTCAGATCGCGTGGCTGCTGGATGAACGTTTATGTTTAAGAGCATACCCGTCGTGTGTCGGCTTCATGTGTGTGCTGATGTGCTTGTAAGCTGGGAACTGCAATCGTACCCATGTGCTAATTGTTTGTCAGAGGGTGTGTTGCAGGGTGTGCCCGTCATTTTTGTCATTACGCTGGTGACTATCAAATGAAATGCTTATGGCGCTTCGTGATATCTGTGCAAGTACGTATGATATGGATATTCAATGCACGACCTTTACCTACTGGAGATCACGAGCAGTCCATTGATGCGTTGCAGAAGTGCAGTCGCCAACAATCTCTCCAGCCGACTTGAGCTCGAGGAAGTTAGAGCAGAGCACGCGATACTCAGCGCGCGAGTCCGCCCGAAGGTGATTCCACCGTTTGCGAAGAGACCCACCTGTCTTCGTTCGCCGCCTCCCGTCGACAGCATGCAGTCTATCGTTCGTCGTGCGGTCCAGAGTCTCTGCGAGAGTCCAGACTGTCTGCTTCCACAGCTCGTGCACGACTGTGCCGTGCCCCTCCGGAAGCGCAGGCACGTGGAGCGCCATTCCTCCCACGATGAGCATGATGCTCACGCACTCTTTCAGGTCGGCTCGAAGGAGCTGCTGCTTCTTGCTGTTGGCGGCGCGCCACAGCTCGGACGTCTACCAGTTGAAGATGCAGCCGGCAACCGTGGACGCATCAGGGGTTGCGCCTGGCGGTGGTTTTGGTCCGTGGCGCGCGTGCGCGCTTGATACCCCAGCTTGCTCACCTCTGCTGTCACGAGTGTTGTGCAGCTCGTTCTGACACTGCTGTGCGAGGGTCAGCTTCGACAGCGTCCGCTCGATCGAGCTGATGGAGCTCAGGATTTGCGTGACCGCAGCCGTCAGCAACGCCGAGTCGCCGCCGCAGCTCGTCCCGAATTGCGCGAAGCTATCCATCTTCCACGCGGCATTCAGTTGCTTTCCCCAGTCGACACACATCGCCTTCGGCAGCCGCGAGCCGAGCACATTGTTTGTAGCCGCGATGGCCTCGTGAAAGCGGTAAATATAGCGCAATGTGAACCCACTTGCCTCTCTCTTCCTGTCGACTGCGCCTGTGACTTCTTTTAGGTGGATCAGCGCCCAGGCGAGCGCTGCGTCCAGCACGTCGGGAGCCACGAAGAGCGAGGCATCACTATGGCCGGTGGCGTTCTTGGAGAGCTGGTGGCACAGCGTCGCGAGGAGCGCGTACTTGAGATCGGGTAGCCGGTGCTTCATCGTGGGGATGGACGGTGTGGCGCAGGGCAGGTCTGGATCCTTGAAGTCGGCGAGCACCGTGCCGACGCTTTGGTCCTCACGCGTGGTGGTCCCGACGTAGGCAAACGCCTTCGTGGGCGAGTCCAGCAGCCAAGCCCCACGCGTGGAGACCCACTGGATGGTTAGCTTCGGCGGCGCGTTCGAGTAGGCGGCGGCGGCACGGCGGAGGAAGCGACTGCTCAACCCGACAGTCAAGAGAGGAGCGTCACCATCTGGGCTTGCTGGGGTGGTTGGTGTGCGCGCTGCTGGGTCCGCGTTGAAGCGCTGGGTTGTCTGAGCAATTACATCGTTAATATACTTGGACATGTTGGACGCGTTCGCATCTTTTTCGCCTGCTGCTCGGCGCCTGTTTCTTCTTTTGCTTGTAGGTTCTCTCAAAAGATGAAGGCTTCGACTTGATTGTATGCCTGCCCGCCTGGCAAGCCGGACATGGCGCTTCGGGGGAAGACGTAGCTGGATGGCTCCAACGGTCCGACGAAGAGCACGCCGAGCGCACGCAGCATGCACTGCTCCCAGTGCTCCGCTGCCTTGTAGATAGAGACGCCTTGACCCACGGAAGTCTTGACGCGTGCCACTTGGAGGAACAGTTCGCCAGTCGTCGCGATGGAGAGTTGGCTCTTCCGGGCGAAGCAGGTGCCGATTGCGCACCCAAAGGTGAGCTACAAAAGCGTTAATATAGCATCATCATGCAGACTTTTAAAGCCCGAACCTACACCTGTGACTACGATTCCCTGCACAAGCATTTGCAAATCTTCTAGCTTACACCCTGACGCGTCTTTGGTTTGTACGTTTGCAAGCAAGTTTCGCTCAGCAATCGTGCTAGCTATTTTGTCGCGTATCATCGCAATTTCCTTGCTGTCAAGTAAATGCATTGGGTAACGTTCACGCAATAGGTTCACTACCTGTGACATATAGCCTACCGCAGTTGCTTTGGCAAGCAAGCTCGCGCGAGCGCTCATTTTCGTTTGTAAGAAAATAGAAAGCGCTGTAAGCAATGAGCAGAAGTTCTGACTAGGAGCCGGCATCCCCAGATGAAAGGACCTTGTTGGTCCCTCTCAGTGAGCTTTCATCCATGCCTACAAGAGCAAGGAACTCACCAAAGCACCTCATTGCGGCAGATTCTTGACCTGATGTGCCAAGCGGCATCGAGGTCCCTTGCTGCGCGCTGCATCTTTCAAAGTGACAGTTTCGTGCTCAGCCACGGACTGAAGGACACGAGCCAGTGAATCGCAGCAGGTGTATTACCCAAAACCCATGTTGGGACTTGGATAATTCCATGTTGGGACTTTGAATAAATTATTAAACAAATCAGACAATATCTTGAGATTTGTATGTGGAATTATTGAATAATTTGTCCACTTTCCCAACATTAATGTGGCAGCTTGAACACAATATATAAACGGATTTGCCCGAATAGTACCCGGTCTTCTATTTATTAGTAGCAGGCTCGAAATACCCCCAAAAACCAATTTAAACGAAGACAACAATTTTTTATATAGGAATTTTGTCTTTAAAAACTGTGTCGTACCGGTATTATCTAGAGAGGGGTTTTATTCGGGCGAGGGCTTCTATACGGGCAAATACGTTCCAAGTGTGCCAAAGGCGAGAATGTGCTGATTTAGATTAGTACTACTGCAATACGAACGCGCTTATGCTGCAGCGCGAGGACAATTTTGCTCTGGACTTGCTTCGATTCGTTCCCGCGTTCTCCCGGACTCTGGGATATTTGGATAGGAAACCAATGTGGGAGGTTTGGAGCGGCGGAAAGCCCACTCAGTCGGCGACCGCGCTTTGCGCATGATGTGCTTCACCCCCACTCCACTCGAAATGACAAATTACGGACACAGAGGTTGTTGAACCCATTTCGTACTTTATCGAGAAAAGTGCAGTCGTACTTAGCGCGACAACCATTCCCGCGCGATTTGAACTGCAACAGTTGAAGCCTGCACTCGAAAGACTCGCAGACCCCCAACAAAGAAACAGAGCCGACGAGACAAGGCGACGATCAGCAGCCATGACGGAGCGCACTCGCGAGCGCCTGAAGGACCTCGCGGCGTTCCTGGAGCTGCAGAACGCGGTCGAGAGCATCGACGAGACGCTCGAGCACCTGCAGAGCGCGGTGACCGGCGCCATGGTGCAGTCGCGCGCCGCAGCGCAGCAGTGCACGTTGTTGCTCTTCCAGAGCGCGGACCCACCCAGTCTCATCGCGTTCCTGGACACGAGCGCGCACATGGGCGACGACATGCGCAAGAAAGAGATCGCGCACGCGAGAGAGAAAGTGCTGCAGATGCTCGCGATGTTTTTGAAGATATATGGGACCAACGCTGCGGTGCTGAAGAAGCAGGTGGTCGCGCTCGTGACGAGATGCCAGCTGATGGCGCGCGTCGACGCGTCCAACAAAGTGCGCGCAGAAGCGTTTTCGGTACGACATGCGTGGCAGCACCTGGTTGGATCTATTATGCGTCTTACGTCCTTGACATGCTGCTCATCATCACGTTCCCATGCAATCTACGCTCATCACTCATGGACAGGTGGTGATTAGTGCGTTAAAATACTGCGGGAACCTCATCTCTAACGAGGATATTCAGCCGGGCTCGTACGTCGACAAGCTGTTCTACGACCTCAAGTTTGCAAAAGCCACGCAAACGACAAAAGTAAGCCCGCATTCTCTTAAATTGGAGCTTTTGAGCAGCACAAGTGACTGACGTGAACTCTGCTGTTGTTATGTGTGGTTTACAAGGGACTGACCGTAGAAGTAATTGGGCATCTCGCAAAGCGATTCCCAGTCGATGTTGAGCCAGCGTACCCGCAGTTGATTGACTGGGCGGAGGATTCTCTCGACAAGCAGTTCAATACGAACGCGCCAGAGATGCTCGTGGTGAAAGGACTGCTGTTCACGCTTGGGCGTCTCCTGGTATTTGAGCCCGATCGGTACCAAAAGCATGCGGACAAGCGCCAGAAAATCTACTCGTACGTGCGAAAAACAATGAAGACACACTCGTGGTCGATCGAAGACTCATCATATTTTCTATGTGTGCCTTTGCAGATATTTAAACACAGTGCTCGCGACTACAGTGGACGGGCAATTGTCCCGGTACCAAGTGACAAAGTCTGCGCTCTTGTTCCTATCCGAGAACTGCGACAAGTTTCGGGAGGAGATCGGTTCAAACGGCTACATGTGGTTCTCCTACATGAAGTTCTGCTGCACAAGCGAGAACAAGACTGTAAGTCCACCATACCATTCTGTGTGAGGGCTTGGAAAAGCAGCTGCTAATGCTCTCCTATTGTTTATGGATGATTATGGCAGATCAAAGAGCGTTCGTTTGCGTCTTCTGGTGGTGTGTTAGACATCATGTGTGAGTCCATGGCGGAAAACAAGAATGACGTCAACAAAAAAGCCTTCAACCGAGTGATCAAGGAGATTTTGCCGGTGCTGAACAACCCCGACGCCTCCAGTGTTACCATGGGATTTGCACTGCAGTGCCTCGGCAAGCTCTCACGCTGCGTCCAAGTGTTTCTGGGCGATTCCGGGTTCACAAAAATTGAAGACAAACTGAAGAATTATGGCGAAAACCTGCTCGCATTGGACGAAAAAACAACTGCGATGAAGTGGTCGATCGTCTCCCAGTATCTTGAGTGCATGGGGCACTTCGTCCGGCAGGTAAGCATGGAATCCCAAGATTGAGACTGCTTGTTGTATCAAGGTGTTGACTAATACTCTGCTTGCTCCATTTGCATCGTCTCCAGAATCAATCAACACCACTGAAGGATGGATATGTGAACTTCATTGGCGACTTGCTGTGCCATGTCGTGGCTGCGTATCCTCGGTGTGTGTGGAAAACAAAGCACTACATCTACAAGTCTTTCTTACAGATTTTTGAGGCGGTGTCGAAGCGCACGGTTCTCAAGCTACTCGCAGATCGCTTTGTCTACCATACGTTGCTGCTGACAATCTCGAACATCACCGAGTCGGATGACAAGGTACGCACCCACCCCAAAATCGAAGAGTTGATGTATCTTGAAATGATGCTTACGTACGTCCATTCCCTACGGCTCGTGCTGGATACAGTTGACTTTGTACCACCCGGAAACTGGCAACATCGAGACAAGACTGCTGTACGACTACGAAGAGTTTTGGTTCGGGCTGCTTCGAGTCCCTGGGACTGCTGTGCTAGATCGTCAAGGACCACCGGTGACTCAGTCAGCAAAAGACAAGACAAAATCGAAGTCGGCGTTGAAACAGGAGCTACTGAACTCGTTGATCAAGTGCATCCTTCGAGTTGTCTCTCATCTCGACCTCTCTTACAACTACGATTTGGAGACATCCAATAGTGCAAAAGACTTTGGCGGGTACAAGGTGAGTGAGAAAACGGATGTGTTTGCTCACTGTCGCTGAAGTATCTCTAACCGTATGTGTTTGTATTACCCCATTCAGCCGTGCGTCCCTCGAGATCACACAATCATGCTGAATTTAACGGAGTTTTTCAAACGAATCGCGCCAAAGTTGTCCCGGAGATCGATGTTGCCGTGGGTGAGTAGCCATGTCATGTTTCTTGACATTTATCCTCAATACTCTCTTCGTCCTTTTGGGGTACCGTTTGCACTCAAGATGCTGTATTTGTTTTTACGCTGTTCAGGTCTCGTTGTTGATTCAGTTCACAATCCAACGATCCCAGCAACTTCCGCTGGTCTCGAGCTTTTACCATATCGGGACGGTTGTTGGGCGACTTGCTGAAGAGCTCACGTATTTTGAGCCCAAAGCAGACATGCGTGGTCAAGGTTTCCTCGCTGGCGATACCCTTGGACTACGAGAAGAGTACTCGATCTTCGTCCGGAAAGTCTGCGGACAGCTGCGCTTTTACAAGGATGAACTCCTCGTTGCGTCTGCCGAGTTTGTCTTATCGACGCCGTTGTCGTTGATCACTGTGGACGAAGTGATTCCGGCTCTCCTATCGACGCTGGCAATTGGCAAATCATATCTCCCAGCAGCTGAGATTGGTGTTTCGGCACTCGAGAGATGGCTCAAGGTTTGCCCGGGTCAACTGGAAGCGGTTTTACCAGCTGCAGTTCCACTGCTGTCGCCGTATTTGAGTCGATCGGACGAAGCCACGGAGCAGCAACCATCAAGCCTACCCACTACTGCGAAGAACACTCCGTCCTCGTCGGATGAAGAGGGGATCACGGAGTTTGGGAAACTTCAGCGCCGCATCTTGGTGTTTCTTGGAAACACGGGTGGAGTTGGCTCTTTGCTTGTCAGCAAACTGAGCACTTCCTCGGATGAAAGCGAATCTGCTGCTGGTCGCTACGCTGTTCCTCAATTCCAACTGTCAGTGGAGCTGAGCGACACGTCGATCTCTTTGACCCTCGGCAAGATAATGGCGCAAACAGGAGACTTGGCAGTGCACAGTACCGACCGTCGAATCAAAATTGGAGCATGCGAGACGTACCACGCACTGGTGTGCTTTCTGTGCGGCAAAACAGCGACGCACCCGCACTCGAGCGAGAGCAAATCCGTGTTTTACCAGATCTGGAAGAAGGCATTTCCGACCGTTCTCGTATTGGCGACTGATCCTGAAAAGGTTTGCCGAACACTGTTCGAGCCACTGCTTTTTCAAGTGATTCGCTGGCTGTGCAGCTCAAGCGAAGTCTATCCGTTTGAATTCTCTATGATCCTCGACGAGTTGGTGATTGGGCTGTCGCAAGCAGGAAACAATGCTGTTCGAGAGATTTCCGGAAAGGCGCTCGCTGCGGTGCTGAGCTCATCGATTGAGCATGAAGACAAACCGGATCGCAGTGTTGCAAAGGCCGAGGTTGTTTTTGAGCGGCTTTTCTCGCTTTGTCGGCATCCAAGCTCGATTCAGCGGATTGGTGCAGCGACGGCGATTAACTACGTCATGCGGTCGTTGAATCAAGACAACAGCGAGATCATCAGCGCGTTTGCACTTCGCTGCGTCAAGACATTTCTGTACTCGTTACGGCTCTGTGACCGCGACGACCAGAATGGGCGTGGCGGTATGGAGATCGCGAGAGGAATCATTCAGCGTGCAGTCTCCAAATTGGAAAGAGCAATCGCTCGATTCCCTCACTTGTTTCTCAAGAAGAAAGCAGCAAACAACAGCGCCGACGGAGACACAAGTCTCGAAGACATGGTTGAGTGGCTGTTCAGTCAGTCGATGAAACGAGAGCGTGCGTTCCGTGAAACGTGCCAAAAGCTCTTCGTGTCGTTTGCATCTCTGGTCAGCGGCGCAGGATGCAAGAAATGGATTTTGAATTACTCGTCGCAAGGGGCGGACATCGCCGATGTGCTCGCTCCGATGGACTCGCTGGCTCGGATTTTGAACTCGTCGGGAGGAGATGCTGAAGAAATTCGTGGAACAATCGATTGGATGGAGCAGTTTGCCGCGTCTGTGGAATCATATGTGTGGTGCAGCCAACTCGTGGGAAGCGAAGCCGGTGCTATCCTCTCAAGAAAGTCTGACGAAGCGAGCAAAGGGAAGTTGAAGCGCAAGAATGATCCGCCTCATGACGGCTCCGCCAACTCTCAAGAGCAGCGTACATTCCCATGGGCGATCGGTAATTTCTTGAGCTTCGAATACCCTGCGCTACATGTGGAAGATTCAGACGCAGCGGAGTACCTGCGCCACAAGCACCTGATTGAATCGTATGGCGCTGCGCTGGCCTCACTCTGTCGCCTGATCACTCCAGCTTTCGGTGGAAAGTCTGAGTCGTTATCCTGGCTTGTCGATGTCGAGGACCGCGAATTTCAAGAAAAACTGACACGGAGAATCATTCAATTCTTTGCTGATGACAAACTCTCGCAGTGGAATGTGAACGTTTCTCACTTAAAAGCCACGAAGGATTTTTGCTCTCTGGTGATGAGAAGCGGAAGCTCCTTTGCGGATGAGCTGCGAAAGAATGCGCTGGCAATCCTGGAGCCAATGGTACGCTCGCTGGACCAATTGCACGGCTCGACCAGTAACGAAGAAGCATCGTCTACTGTTCATTCAGTGAGTGCGTTCCTGATTCAGGTAAGCTGACAGCAGTCTGTATTGATTGATATACCTGCGCATGCTCAAATTCTTGACTCAAGCTCACATTTGGAAATGCAATTGTAGCTGCTAGAGCCCGGCATTTTGGATCATGCCCAAGCGGAAAGGTACCGACAGACATTCGCAGAGGCTGCGTTGAAGTCGATTCAGACAATCTCGGCTCCTGCTCATCGAGATCGCGTCGCTTTAGTTGCGCTCAAAGTAAGTTTGGCGAATCTTCGAATGGTTGAAAAACGCACAGTGATGAGTATCTAATGCTTGTTGTTTGCAGGCAGCTTTACTGTGTGGATGGGATATTGCTCGTGCGTACCAAGATCCAGAATCCAGAAAACAGTTTGCAGCAATCTACAACGACATCGTGGTGTTTCTACCGTTGAGAGGAATCTGGAAGGAGAGTTCTGGCCATCTAATTGAGAAAGCCCTGGATGATTCTCAAGTGCTCGCGCTGCTAGCCGACGTGCTAGGCGCAGTGGCGAACGTGCAGCTTTTTCGACCAGAGTCACCAGAGTGGGATGAATTCACAGAGCAGTTGTTGCCGAAAGCCAAGCGATTCGTGCAGAGTATCCAGCTCAGCGACTTCGATTTACAACATCAGCGCGTGGCACTGCAAGTTCTTCTTCATCTTGTCGAGATCTACGGTGGCTGCTCCAAGAATCTGCAAGATATCTTGCGCATTGGGCCTCTCCCTGACATTCGAGATGTGGTCGTCAATCTTCTCAACCGCCGTGACACAAGCTATTTGGTGAAAGCAGATACGCTGAACGTTCTCGCCCAGTGCAGTCGAGACGCTAGTGCTGTTGCTGGCGATTCCAGCAGTAGCAGTGCTCAGCTCTTGATTGACACGCTCGGACGTTTTATGGCTGAAGAGTTCCCGATCGTTTCTGCCGATGTCAAGTATGGTACAAAGGAGTACGACGTGTACAGCTTGCTGTTCCGCCAGCTGCTATTGATCATCGAAGAAAGCCGCAGCATCAAGTTCTTGCAGCTTTTGTTCCCAAGTCTGAGAGAAGGACCGCGGCATTTGTTTGCAAATGACCTGACACGGGCTTTGGCAAGTTTTGCTGAGAAGCTAGCAAGCAAAGGGACCGCCGTGAGTGGATCAAACAACAATGCGAGTGACGCCGCGGATCTCTCGGAGCTTGCCGAGATTTTGATGGATACATCCGTCGATATCGTCATTCGCAAAACCCTGCTCGAGTGGGTGTTTACCCCGATGATGGAGCTACAAAATGTGGAAGTGTTGAAGACGTTTTTCTTATCGGAGGCCGGTTCACCCTCGTCCAAGGCGGTAATGATCAGCAAACTCTCGACGCTCATCGCAAACTCAGCAGAGATCAGTTCGGCGGGAAGCTTCTTCAGTGCAGCTGTGGCGTTTGCACTCGTGGAAATACTTTTCCGGCTAGCAGATCCTGAGTTCATCCGCAATGAGATCAACGCTGCGTTCCTGGGTCATTCAAATGGCAAGGGTCGCGAGTTTACAATGCTGATTTGCAAATGCGCGAGCAAGATGGTCACGAAAGCGTACGGGGATGTGAACGAGACGATCAGGTTCGCGTGCTGCGAGGCGTACAATTGCTTGCTGACCGCTGTCTCAAAGACCCAGAAGCAGGAGAAGTTTTTCGACCAGATTCTGTTTCAAGAGGCTCTGTGGAGCAATATTATCGACATCTCGCAAGAGTACGATCTGCATGCAGAAACTGGGCAGTATGCAAAAATTCCGCTCTCTACTCTGTCCGCATCGACATTGAAAGCTCAGCAACAAACGCAGGATGTGTTTTCAAGATCGAAGCACGGAAAACTGAGCCGTGATGCTTCGTCAGCTCTGCGGTTTTTCACGGGGAGCAGTTTGAGCCAAACTGTGTCGCTCGAGTCTCTCACAAGTCAATCATTCGCAGAGCAGCACCTTGCTACAAACGGCTTGCTGTACAAGAATATGGAGATCGAACTGGACGCAATCAATGAACACCCGAGCATGATTCCGCTCTTGCGCGTTATCATGCTCATGAAGGACGAGTTTGGCGCTAGCTGGGAAAGCAAGAGCATGCCGGGTTGGATGCAAAAGATCTACAACGTCGTGGCGAATTCGCTCACAGAGCTCAACATTCGACTCTTTCTGGTGAAAATGGTGCTTAATGTGCCTGAACTGTTCACTTTGTACGCACCAGCTTGGCTCGAGAAGATCACCGAGACAGTGCTGGAGGCAACGTGCTCGGTCTCATCTGGACAAGTAGCCGAGTTCAATTATCTGCTGCGCGACTGCTGTAACCTGATACTGGGAGAGTGGAAAGATATCTCTGTCACGTCCCTGAAAGCTGGAACGGCGTCCCGGTTCCTGGCGACTCTGATTGAGCTCTCGCCGCACACTGCCAACATGATCATGCAAGACAACATCTTTCTTGTCACCCAGCTGATCATGCTGTGGAAGGATTCGGTGACAGTCGACGTTTCAACGATTGAGAAATTCCTATTCAGCGACAAAGCAGATGCTCGTTTGGAAGCTGCTGAGCGCGTGACTGCGTTACAGATTCTGAGTGCGATGCTAGCGGCAGGTGCACTTGACGAGATCCAGGCGGAGTCTCCATCAGTATTCGGAAGAAGCATCTCAGATGGTATTGTCCTCGCGCTGCAGCATAAGCGCGTGACAGTGTACACTGTGGCAGCCGAAGTTGGTGGTCTGTGTTTGCTCCATTTCCAGTCGAAAACCAAGGCGTTCGCACGAGCCCTCGCTGAAGAAACCGTGAAAGGTTACAACAGCGAGGATTACGGACGCTTCCTTGCACTATTGCGAAACGTGTCGCTCCATGAGCCAAAGATCATGGATGCGATGATGCTCCAACGCCTTTGCTCCGTCTTGCCCAAGGTGATCTCCATCGACGCTTGGTCTCGGCTTGTAAGCGAATCCTTGGAAAATGCCTCCAAGAATTCAGAGGTGACTCAGCTTCTGTTTCCAAGCATTCAGCCGGTGCTGAATCGGTTTATCAACCACCGCGACACTGGGGTGCAATACGCCATCCTTCGTGTCATGAACAGTGTTGCAGATACACTGAGCAAATCGGAGTTTGAGCTACTCCTCAAAGCCACATCGGAAGGAGGCATCGGACTCTTGAGTCACTATGGGACCCACGCTGACCCTGGCTGCAGAAAGCTCATGTATTCCATGGCGATGAGGTTCTTTCAGAAAGAGCTGTCCACTTCCGCTTTGAAAGATTGCTTGAGACGAATTCTGCTTGGCGGGCTGTCTGACAGCGATCCTGGCATTCGTGAAGAGCTTTTCACATTCTGGAACGAGTCCGATTTGATTCCGTCGTCTTCGAGCCAGCGTCTCATTGAGCTTTTCCACTCTCTCCACACTCCGGAGCTGGCAGACAAGTGGGTATTCTATGCGACGAACTTGCTGGTTTTGATGGCGAAAGGCACCGTGCACTACGACACGCCATTGTTCTCAAGTCCACTGACTAAGTCGGAATTTCACGATACCGACATTGATGTGGCGTGGGAGGGAAAGACTCAGACGATGGCACCGATGTTCTCTGTGGAGAGCGAGGTGTTTGCTGCAAAGCTGTCGAGTCTGAGCGACACAGGCAGCCTTTCGCAGAGTTTTTTGGCAACAGCAACCCAGAATCCACTATCTGAAGGCAGCATCCACCAGTCTCAACTCGTTTCGGCGACACTAGGTGAGCTTGTTGAACTGATCAGTCACGGTGATTTTGGAATGAGTACTCATTTCTCTTTGTTGTGGTTTGGTAGGCTCGCAAGATGGCTTTTCGCAGTTTTCTCAAGCAATGGGTGGCTCGGATGTGACAAAGAAGAACCAGCGAAGGCGCTTTGTCAAGCAGAAAAGGTCGAGTAGTGCGTTGACTAAGAGCAGAGCAAGCTCGGACAACTACTTCTTCAAAGAGCAGTATGCGCTGTTGAGGAAACACCAGCAAGCAGTCGCGAATCGCCAGCGATCGGCTCGAAATCAGCAAGTGTCTATCAAGCGGAAGTACAGAATGGGAGAGTACCCAGATATCCAGATCAAGATCCGCGATATCATCGAGCCCATTATGCTGCTCTGTGAGAGTCACGCGCCAACGTCCAACTTGATTTTCGCTGGCTTCTTCTCCTCGATTGTTCTCAGTGCTGGTTTTCAGAGATCGTCCGAGCTGACTGAAACACTCGCGGAACGAATGCAATCAGCGTTATCGCACTCGAAATTGTCACCGAGCTTCATTGGATGTGTGCACACGGCGTACTTCACCACGATCGTAGCGAACCCGGGTTTTGTCAAGCATCTCGCGATCCCAGCAAGCTACATTGGGGGATCGACTCTCGCAAGCGGGAATTACCATTCTGGCGAGCTGATTATGGAGGAGCTGCTCAACTACTACTTGCACACGCAAGATGCGAAGGAACGGCTCGCGCCGGAATCCTTCGAAACGGTGACAGAATACCGAGACCAACTCTACAAAGTGCTGGCGACAGTGCAAAAGAGCAATTTACTGATTGCGCTCGCGTCCAGCTGCTGCACAGTTGAAGAGTCAAAGATCGCACTTCAAGCGCGCATCTCGGGGGATCTCCCACTGGCGATTGCTTCCTACAAGAAAGCAGAGAGTGTGCTCGCTGCCATGAACGATACCCTCGACGATGACAAGCTACTGTCGAGCCACTTCGAAGCGCACCGATGCTATTGGGAGAGGATGGAGTGCCTGGAGAGACTGAACCAGTGGGACAAGCTGGAGCTCGAGTTGGTTCAGAATGAAGGTAACGGAGATCTGAAGTTCATCTGGAAGCAGGACCCGCCGTACCTTGAACAAGGTCTCGGGCATTGCGTGCGCGCATATTTGGGAGCAGCCGAGAAGAAGCGAGACGACCCTGCGTCGCGTCAAGAGAGGATTGACAAAATCAGAGAGTTCATCGACGACGCAAGTCCTGAGCAGCACGTCTGGGATCTGCTCACGTCCAGCTTCTGTATCGAGCTGTGTCTTATGTACTTGGAGCTTGGCGAAACCAGCAGAGTGAGGGTTCTCGTGGAGAATTTCTATTCGAAATTCTTAACGAGGTGGCAGAGCACCAGCGCTGTCGCAACGCTTCCACGACTCGATCTCATGCAGTCGCTCTCTTCGGTTGTGCAGATCGATGAGCTCTTGGTGCTGACGCAAACGTCGAGCGAGCTGACGCAACGTGAGCGGCTGGAGCGCGAGTATGTAGCGTTCACTAAGAAATGGACCAGTGCGCATCCGTCAAACGGGTATGAGTCGATGAACAACTGGTCGCGGTTCTACATGGTGCAGAGCATTGTAGGCGACTTCGTGCGCACGCACGGTGCGGAGGAAGGCATTCTGACCGATGCATCCAAGCACGCAGTACTGCTGGAAGATGCGCAAGTGATGCTGAAGTATGCGAAAGCGGCGGTGTCGAACGACTTCCTTGCGCTTGCGTCCAAGTATCTGAAAGAATATCGCGAAGTGTGCAACAAGAAGCAACTTCCGAAAGTGAGCGCGCTGATGATCGATGTGTTTGTGTCCCACGTGCTCAAGCTGGCAGAGCGCCAGACCCAGAAGACTCAGGATGCGACCAACTCAGATGTACAATCTGCAGGCACAGCCGAGCTTTCAGCGGAGTCGATCACCGTGATCTCGCGCTATTACCAGGCAGCCGCGCGGATGTTTGACAATGATGATATTCTGACAGTCATGGAGAGCTCTGATGCTCGCGAACGTGTTGCAATCGGCGGGCTCGAGGCACGCACTTTTGGGAAAGCTGCACAATTCTACCTGTCGACTCATCACGACGACGCGACTGCTGAAGAGTACTTCACTCGATCCATCGACGTCTTCAAGAGATCGTGCAAGGCCGTCTCCTCGCACACTGCCAATGCTACCACAACGCAGCCCGATCAACCAACGCTAGAAGTGTTCCGATCCTGCCGATTGTCGTTCGTGGAGTTTCTGGTAGAACTGCTGTTCAAGGACGGCAAAGGGAGCTGGGAAGAGTTTGTAGGACGAGAAGCTCTGACGCGGCTGCTGGTGGAAAACGTACTGGAAGGCATGGCGATGGGCGACCAGGAGTGCAGCAACTACTTGCCGCGGCTGTGCGAAGCGATCGCGCCGTACCCAGCGATTGTGGCGTTTTTCGAGAGCGAGTTTCTCCAGAAAGTGCCAATGTGGACTTGTTTGCGCTGGGCGGCGCAGCTCATGGCGCTTCTCAATGGACCGATCAGCACGACCATCGTCCGCATTCTTGAAAAGGTGTGATATTGTCGTTGATACCGCTGTAGTAAACGGAATCATTGCAAAGCAATCGTAGAATCGCTAACTCTCTTGTGTGTATACTGCAGATGGCGAGCGAGTACCCAGCGGCTCTGTTCTACGACTTCAAGGTCACATGCGCTGGACATGCGAAGAACTTCAAGGCTGACTTGACCAGACTCACGGCTTTGATCGCGAACCCGGTGATGGAGAAATTCGTCGACGCGCTGAGATTGTACGGCGGCAGTATTATGAGTATTTCTTGAGGTGATGGAATGCTCAAATTTCAAACTGTTGTTTTGTATTTGTGACAGGGTTCACCATCCAGAGTTGAGACTGAAGGAAGGGCTGCGCGAGATCGCCAGGTACCTGGACGAGTCCAAGCAGTCCGCGGCGGTCGAGTGCGCTGCGAACCTCTGGAATGACTGCTTCGCGCTAGAGAAATCGCTTCTGGGCGGTCAGATTGGCAGATACAACCGAGAGTGGGCCAAGAAAACCAAGCCGCACATGGAGAAGATTATGGGGAAGAACGGAAAAACCGTCACGCCAAAGTCGGTGGCAGCAGCGAGAGAGTGGATCATGAGCAACTTCTCGGTTGTGCCGGGGAGATACGGCATTACCAAGGACATGAAGTCGCGCCTCGTGGATTTCGCCGAATGGCTCGAGGAGTTTGACCACACCAAGTCGCGCCTTGAGCTGCCTGGGCAGTACGGAACATGTACGTTGCATTTGCTAAAGGCAGCATGATCCTATGGTTTTCATCAAACTGACATTGATATGTGACTTGTTGTTGCTTCTGTTCAGATTGGGGCAAACCAGATCCAGCGAGCCATGTCCAGATTCTGAGCTTCAGCTCGATGCTTGGCGTGCTCGCGTCCAAGCAGCTGCCAAAGCAGATCACGATGCACTGCAGCGACGAGAAAGACTACACGTTCTTAGTGAAAGGCGGCGAAGACCTGCGTCTCGACCAGCGCATCGAGCAGCTCTTTGACGTGATGAACCAGATCCTTCACGCGGACCCGCGGTGTCGGGACCGCAACCTGGTCACAAGAACCTACAAAGTGATCCCGATGACCCAGGAGATCGGCATCATCGAGTGGCTGCACGACACGTCCACTCTGAAGAGCATGATTGAGAACCGTCTCCAGAAAGACGACCGATGCGCGGACCTCGCGAGCAACAAGCGGCAGAAGCTGCAGCTTTTCAACACCACCGCGGCGAAACACTACGAGACGTTCCTGCTCAAGCAGCGCGGCGCCAGCTTCTGCGCCAAAGTGATCGCGCCGCAAAGTGCGGACGTCAGGGCGAGCTTCGAGACTGTCCAGGCGTTGATCCCGGGGGACTTGCTGCGTCGGCAGCTGTTTGATAGCAGTGCGAGCTTCGAGTCCTTCCTGTCGGTGCGCGACGAGTTCGCCAAGTCGCTGGCGGTGTTCAGCGCGTGCTCGTACATTCTGGGCATCGGCGACCGCCACCTGGACAACTTCTTGCTGGATCTGCGCACCGGCGCGGTGATCGGCATTGACTTCGGCGTGAGCTTTGGCGCCGGCGCGAGCGTGCTGCCCGTGCCCGAGCTGATCCCGTTCCGGTACACGCGCCAGATGGACTTTGTGCTCCAGCCGTACGACGGCTCGAACCTGCTGACGCAGGACATGCAGGCCGTGTTTGGCGCGCTGCGCGACAAGAAGCAGGTGATCGAGAGCGTCATGAACGTGTTTCTGCACGAGCCGCTGCTCGACTGGCAAAAGTCGACGATGACGCATCAGAAGGAGATCTTTGCTTCCAGTGAGGAGGAGTCGAACAGAGCCACGCTCGATGGTGGCGATGGCGGTGGTGGTGGGGAAGCAGCATCGTCGATGGATGTAGAGGACGAAGTGCACGACGAAGAGAAGCCAAAGGCAAAGTCTAGAGCACGTGGCGGCTCAAGCAGCAGCAGCGCCTCTATTATTGATGCGAAAGCAACGACAACGACAAGCACAACTGCGACAACTGCGACTGCGTGGCTCCCAGATGTGAAGATCGCGATCGCGAGACGCAAGCTCGAAGGATTCTCGCCGCGCATGCTGCTCAAGGAAGAGCTCGCGCAGAATGCGCACTTGGGCGGCTCGCTCAAGGAGTTCCACGCGCTCGTGGATGCGGTGGGAGACGCGAGTCGCGACAAGCAGAGCGCGGCGCTGAGTCCGCTGGCGCAGTCGCAGGAGCTCCTGGCGCTCGCGACGTCGCCCGACCTGCTCGGCCGCACCTACCACGGGTGGATGCCGTGGCTCTAAGTGTAGATGACAGAAGAGCAGAGGATGTACAGGACGGAAGCGGTGCAGGTGGCTTGGTGGTTAAATGTACTCTAGCTTTTCGTTTGCGTTCAGTCAGGTTGTTTATGGTGGGTTGTGTACTCAATCGACTACTTACGCACAGCGTATGCAAAGTTCATCCTCCATTCATGATTCATGATTGATTGCCTGAAGAAGAGCGCGTCTTTCGTGAAAGCTTCTTTCCAGCTGCGCTCGCGCTCCAGAACTCAGTTCCCTTCAAGCGAGTGATTTTGATTCGAAAAACTCGGGCACCAGGTGAGCTGGCGAGAACGACAAGTGAACCTGCCAATCAATCAGCTCAGCGTGAGAGGAGAGACCTGTCTGTCTGAACCCCACACGATGAGCTCCACCGAGGTCTCATTTCGACCATCGCAACTGCGAACTGCTTCTCCACTCAACACAACGCACGCGCCACTGTCCACACAAACACTGCCAGCTCACTCGCTGACGCCAGACAGACAGAGCAGGACAGCCAGACAGGCAGAGAGCTCATGCGCGTGCCTTTGGTGGTGCGCATGATGAATGATGAATGCTCCGACGGCGCCGTGTCAAAGCGACCGAAGCATGCCCCATTTATGACCTGCCATGCAAGACCACCAGTATTCGCGTTCCGTGATGAAATGCTCTGTGATCTGTTCGCTCTATTACAAAAACATGCAATACTGAATTCAAGTCAAATCGCAAATCATATTGGTCGGTTCCAGCGGACGAGTGTCCACCAGCCCTGTCCCACTTTACGTCCGCTCTGTCAGGGGCGGAACTGCGCGCTGATTGGCTGCAGACGCGTGCCTCCTGCCAAGCGGCGCGAATCTTTCCGCCCATTGGATGGGTGCAGCCTCCGAAACGGTCAGCGGCTAGGGAACTGTTTGTTTGCGTGTGCTTGTGATTGATTTGGTCGTCGGTCGTCGGCATTCGAAAATGAAGTTGTTTTGTTTTTTTGAGCTGCATTTTGAAACAGGTGCATGCGACAGGCGGCACATTTAGCCTGTGGCAGTTTATATTTACGCCAAAAGTGCTGCCAAAATGTCGATTTGCAAGTCAATTTGACCTGCCAAGTTTTATCTTCTTGTGCTAACACACTGGTGCGCACATTTGGATTCGTTTGCTTTTTGGATCTTTGCATGTGAAGCTTGAAGATCAATGTTGCGCTGCGCTTGTTGTACTTGGTGATGGATGGAGCAGATCGAACACTCGCTTGTCGCTGTATGTGGCGTGTGGTGTTGCTGTTGTCGCGCGCAACACCATTTTGCTGTTTTGATGAGCAGCTTCGTCGTCTTCGTTCTTTTTGCGGACGTGCCGCCTGATGAGTGGCAAGCAGCGTGGCGAGCAGCGTGGCGAGCCGCGCTGGGATTGGTTTGCTGGCACGCGCCTTGACTTCGTCTGCGGAGGGAGACACTCTCTTGACTGGATAACAAGAAGTGGAAGACCACAGGTGCCCTGGACCAGCGGACTTCCAAGAGGGGCAGCAACACTAACGACCAGAGAGAAACTATTTGGCGGGTCTCCCTGACACGAGCCATCACAGCTCGGCAAAGCATTGTAAAGAAACGAGGTGACCAAGGTGCGAGCGAAGCCCACCTCGAGCTCTCACAAAGAGCTCATTTTGCAACTTGCGTTGTCAGTGACAAGTCGATCGATTTGTTGGAGCTTTTTTTGCGCTGTTTTCTGCACCAGCCATTCGTCCGCCTCCCCTTCCCCTTCCCCTTACCTGCCCGCTCCGTCCGCTCGCAATCTCGGCAAGTCGAGCCAAATCTCACGCTCTCTCCCTTTGGGCTCACTTTGCTAAATCGGGAGACGAGCTGACACAAAGAGACCCCAAGCGTCAAAGAGTCAAGCACGAGCGAGATCCACAGACAGATCCAGCCACAGCTGCCAGCGCCAGCCGAACGAATCTCAGCCCACGGCAGAGACGAAGAGAAGCGAGCGAGCGATCCGAAAGTTCGCTCCGCGCCGCGCCACTGCCAAAAGATCTTAGTGGGGCACATCCGTCCGGCCCTCTGCCATCCTCAACTCAACTCGGCCGCAAGCAGATCCGCATTAATCTCCAGACTAAGGTCAGTCAAGCCGAGCCGCGCACCCGCAGTCTGCAATCCGCAGTCGAGCCCGCTTCTCGTCCCACGTGACACACACCCGTCCAGTTTAAGTCAGTACATTCCCCGCAAACGATGGAAATGGTGGCGCCGAGCAAGAACAAGTCCAAGCACCTCGGCAAGAAGAGCGCGTCCGCGGGCGAAGCCACACCGCTCTTCCAAGCAGCGCACGGCGGCAGCAGCGGCCATGACCAGCAGCACTACGTGCAGGAGCACGCGCCGCTGGTGCTGCACCGCACGCCGCTGCATCAGGCACCCGCGTGGAAGTTCTGGAGCACGCTCTCCACCACGCACCGCTTCTTCCTGCTGCTGCTCATGAGCTGCATCCCGTTCGGCGGCCACTTTGTCAAGGTATGGATGGATGCGCCTGTTATAGGGACCATCATCACCACACCACGCTGTACCTATCTGAACAATGTTGCTGACTGTATGTTACGCGATTGTTTTGTCTGCTACAGAACGGCATGTCCTCGCTCGAGCAGCTCATGCTGGACGACCCGGACTTCCCGATCACCAACACGATGTACGGCGCGCTGATCTCGGCCGTGTCCGTGCCCAACATGTTCCTGCCGCTCTTTGGCGGCCACCTGCTGGACAAGAGCGGCCACAAGAGCATCATCTTCTTCCTGGTCTGGATCTGCGTGGGGCAGGCGATCTTCGCGATCGGCATGCAGCTCAAGCTCTTCTGGCTCGCGCTCTTCGGCCGCGTGTTCTTCGGCGTGGGTGAGGGCTCGGTCGTCGTCGGCGCGCGCGTGTTCATCGCCTACTGGTTCCGCAACCGCGAGCTCACGTTCGCCATGGGCGTGGGCGTCGCGGTCACGAACGTGTCCAAGATGCTGGCCAAGGCCACGGTCGCGCCCGTCGCGCTGCACTTTGGCGGCTACGTGCACGCGCTCTGGTACGGCGCGTTCGTGTGCCTGGTCTGCGTGGTGGTGGGCGTGGTCGTGTGCCGCTACACGACGCTGCTCAAGCGCATTGTGAAGGAGCGCGTCGAGTCGGACGAGCCGCTGGACCCGGAGCTCCACTGGCTCAAGGAGTACGCGGACCAGAAGCGCCGCAAGAAGATCATCAAGGCGCGCACGCACCATATGCACAAGGAGGTGTCGTGCGAGTCGGTGCAGCAGTTCTCGCGCATGTTCTGGACGATCGCGATCCTGCACGTGATGTTCATCAACGTCTTCCACTTGTTCCAGAACGTGAGCAGCAGCTTTCTCTACCAGCGCTACGGCTACTCGATCGTCAAGTCGGGCGTCGTGAGCAGCATCTCGCACTCGTGCGTGGTCTTTGCGCCGTTCATCGGGCTGTTCATCGACCAGTTTGGCGGCCGCATGTTCCTGATCATCGTGTCGTCCATGCTCTCGATCTTGGCTTACGGGCTCATGATCTTTACGGAGACCGACCCGATCGTGTCGATGGTGCTCATCTCGATCTGCCTCTCGTTCACGCCGACGATTTTGATCGCCGCGGTCGCCAAGTCGGTGAGCCGCAAGAGCTTTGGCGCGGCGTTCGGCATCGTTGAGATCACGGACGCGATCGGCGCGTCCGTGGGCAACATCATCATCGGGTACCTGCGCGACAAGACGGGCAGCTACGACGCCGACATGCTGCTGCTGCTCGGCATGGCGGTCGTGACGTTCTTTTTGAGCATCCTGCTGATCTTTGAGGACCGCAACGCCGGCTGGACGCTCAGCACGCCGAGCACCAAGTCCCGCGCGCTGTCGATGGACGACGACGACCCGCCGTGCAGCAGCTCGGAGCTCTTCCGCGCACGCTTCGACCGAGAGCAGTCGTCCGACAGCAGCCCCGAGCACCAGCAGGGGGTCCTCGGCGGCGGCGCTCGCGCACGGGACTTTGAGGAGACCCAGGCGCTCAACCAGAAGCCCACGAGCTACTCGGGCACAGACCGCGCGGTTTAGAAGACAAGAGCCTAGAGGTGAAGGCGGTGGTGTGCGCAAGCGTGTGTGTGTACATTGTATTTAGCGAGAATGACAAAGAAGAACAGAGCAAGTGAAAGATCTCTCATTATTATCAAAAGTTAATAAGAAAACTGGGCAATGCTTAAACTTGAGGCTCCAACACATACACACATGCGAATGCGAATGCACGTAATGTTACGTGTTCGAGTACTCGTCTTAATACGGCCGAGTAATTCCACGAGTTCCCTATTGAATGTTGCACGAGGGTAACCAGTGTTGCACGAATGCGAATTCGGCATGCTGGGGTTACTTCGGTGTAACCCCAGGTGTGTACCCCGTTACACCCATAGCGTAGCCTTATGCTTCAGCTTTGGTAAATCTTGAGTCGTCATGGGGGTGACGTACACTGGACAAGGCCGTCTGTGCGCGCCAAGGGTGTCGCCATAAAGCATTGCAGTGCGCTCGACACCTGCTGTCCACTGTGACACCACCGCTCCACTCATCACTTTCAGCTCGGTTAGGATGTGCGGCATGTCGAGACCGCCATTACGTCTGGGGAGTTCTGCAATATACTCACCGACCAACGCGCGTTTTGATCTGCCGTCAGTCGCGCCCCATACGAAGCGTTTCACCATGGCTTGCAATCGATCCACAATTGGTCACGTGGGCCAGCAGTGACGCGCCACGTACACGAACTTGCTAAACAGGATGGCCCTCGCTATCTCGATACGCTGAGACACAGTGTGGGTCTTGGCTGTAGCTAGTGCGACCCGTGCTGCTGTTGACTGCAAGCATAGATCCCAGTTGCGCTGATGACAGTCTCGACTGCCTACCTAAATGCCCAGATAGCGACAAGCCCCGTCCGCCTGGAGGAAGGGAAATCCATGGCGTTCGTGCTCTAGGGTCGGGCCGGACTCCGCAAACGCAACACCTACCGACTTGGTAATGTTGACCTTGAGTCCGGAAATCTTGCCAAACCGACGCAGCAGTTCCG
>JAADVK010000508.1:0-23129 GCA_023334975.1 Globisporangium sylvaticum | reverse complement strand
TAGCAGCGCAGGACGAAAGTCTAGCGAAGAAAAGTGTTGAGAATTTCCGGTCGTGGATGTGCGTTGAGTAAGTATCCCCAGCATTTTACATTCGTGGATTTTCAGCACTTGTTGGAAAATATATGTTGCTTAATCTCATCTTATAGGCAAATTCACCGCTCTCTTGTTGAGTTGTTACTGTAGTGGGAGAGAAAGAGAGTAAGCCTCGATCACACATTGGGTCCTGTAACGATTCAGGACCAAGCTGGCAAGTGTACGAATAGCGTGGAGGATCTTGTGTGGACCACTTGGCACATCTAATGGGCCATCGAGTGGTCGCCGGGCCACGCCTTAGAAAAGGAGCGACTGCTCATGAACGAGCATGGCAGGAGCAGCTCAGTCTAGATATCACCGTAACCAAGAACGGAGCCTTTGGTTTACAGGAAGCGCCAGCTTCCTCATCTGGTGTTGAGAGTCGAACCTACTACAAAAGTACGGTACCGCTCGTTGTCCCCATCCTTGCTTCTTTTTCCCCATTCACATAGACAACCCACCACTCACTCACTCACGTTGGCTAATAATATGTGCTCCAAGTCCAAAAAGACAGTGGCGTTTGTTTGGCTGGTTCAACAAGCCCCCTTCTCAGTCGTCATTATCATCTGGCCACACTCAGTCATTCATTCGAGCTTTTCGCGCGAGCACCACGCGGCGATCTATCCATCCATCCATCCGCGTCGCATCGCTCCATTCGCCATTTAGCGCCGCGTGCCGTCACGTGACTCTCCTCCTCCTCCTCCTCCTCTCTCTCTCTCTCTCTAGTATGCTCTACGACCAGCGCCGCAAGCGCAGCCGCCAGTCGATGAGCGCCGTGCCGCGCGCGCCGGCGTCGTCGCGACCGACTGCAGCAGCACCTTCGCCGGCGCTGCCGCGGCATTCGAGACATGAGCCCGTGTGGGGGAGCAGCACTCGTGTACGCAGCGTCCTGACACGCACAGGCACCGATCAGCGAGCGTTAGCAGCCAGTGCAGACGCGGACTCCAGCAGGTCACCTCCCAGGAGCTCTTTTACCGCGACGGATGCTGTTTCGACTGCGCTGGTGGTGACGACGATGATGACGAGTGGCGACTCGGCGATGGTGTACTCGCCGCCAACGCCGTTCGAGCTCCAGCAGCGCGCCGACGTGCGCAAGCTGATCCGCCACGCGCACCGCGCGCGCAAGCTGCTGCTCGACCGCCTCACGATCGTGAACCTGCGGCGCAACCATCGGTGCGAGCTGATGGAGGAGATCGCGCGCCTGAAGAAAGTGCTCGCGAGCCTCCAGGAGCAGGTCGACACGACGACGCGCAACATCGCGACCATGGACCGCCTCGTGCAGCACCTGCAGACGATCTCGAGCATCTTTACGGACGCCACCCGGGTCCCTGACGCCACAGTATTACCAGCAGCAGCAGCTATACCAACAGAGTCGATAACAGAGGCAACAGCATTAACGCCAGTTGCCAAAGCAGCAAGCTCCGCTTGTTCGAGGAGCCCAAGTCAGTGCACAAGTCAGAGCCCAAGATCATCACCAAGATCATCACCAGGAGCAGCAGACGACTCGCGGGTCGACTGTGTCGTCCTGGTCGCGGAAGGAAAAGAAGACGCTGCTATCGAAGCCCAGCAGCGGCGGCGAGAAAAAGAACAAAACCGAGAAAGACGCCAAAAAGAAGAAGAAGAAGAAGAGAAGTCCAAGGAAGCTCAAGTGAAAGAGGATGAGATTGAAGATGGCGGCTCTTCTGAAGCAGAAGAACAAGAAGAACAAGGAGACAAAGGAGGTGGCGAGGACGCCAGTTGGGCGTTGTGTGCGTCGCCACGAGCAGCAGCAGCAGAAACAAAATGAACGGGAGGAGCACACAGCTGTATGAGAGACTGTCTGTGTCGAGTGTGAGTGGTGAGCTTGGCGTGGAGGATACTATGTGTGTATCTGAATGTAATAGCAAGTGGACATGAATATGTGTGTGTGTGTGTGAGATTGGCGCTGGTTCAGTTTTCTCCATATATTGTTTCAGGCGCCACTGCACTGGGGCCGTTTTGAGTTGAGAAATAACTCGAAGCGGCTCAAAAGGACCACTATGTACTATGTATGAAGCTCATGCCAGGCGCGGTACCGACCGCATGAATCGTTATGAACACGCGGGTAGGGGACGTGTTTGGCTATCTTGCGCATCGGCTTACCTTCTGCGCGCATGTCTGTCTTCGTGTTGCGTGTTGCTACGATCTGCGTTTTCACCAGCATGGCCGTGAAGTTCCCCATGATGCTCGTCGTGCTCTCATTTACGGTATTTGCTCTCTCAGATGAATATAAAAAGAGATGACGATGGCTCCTTTCTTTTTAAAGTGAGTTTGTAAAAAGAGATGGAGTCATCTCATGCTTCTCGTTGGTATATGTTGTAAGTGAAAGTATGTGGCCCACCCCATTCTCGGTTTCAATCAAAAAAGCAAAGTCGTTTAAAAGAGATCACGCCCAATTACAAGCCCCTCCGCCATTAGACGCTGTGTGCGTTCGACATGCACCGCAGAACACAGAAGTGACGGATCGCGGATCGCGGATCGCGGACCGCGCTCTGCGGCTCCCTTCCCCAGCATTCTCTCTCTCTCTCTCTCTCTCTCTCTCTAGATCGCTCTCTCCGCTCAGCTCACCTCAAGCCAATGGCGACGTCGCGCGACCTGCTGCCTCCGTGGCTCCTGCGCCACGACCGCCACTCTACCACCAGCAGCAGCGATGGCGAAAAGAGCTCTTCGTCACCATCATCCTCATCGTCGCTTGCACCGCCGAGCCACATCACGATGGTCCCGTGGGACGACGGCTTCACGCCCTCTGGATGCAACGGCAAGCCCGGCAAGATCGTCCGCGACCAGCTGCGCTCGACGCCGACCGCGTTTCACGTCGTCGACCGCGCGGTGAGCCGCGAGACGGCGGATCTGCTCTACGAGAGCGCGGTGAAGGCCAAAGTGTGGGGCGTGTACGTGCCGACCGCCGAGCTCTCGCTCTCGAATCAGAGCCAAGCGTCCATTGCGTCTAGTGATGCAGCGGATGATGCAACCGCGAATGAAGCAGATAAAGATAAAGAAGAATCGTACCGAAGGTCGCTCGCCAAGCGCGCGGTGCAGGAGCTGCTCGTGGAGAAGGCGTCGTCTGTGATCTCGTCGAGCGACTGGGCCAGCACGCACGGCGTCGCGGTGTGGGTGATCGCGTCCGACTGCGACGACGAGACCGAGTACCACCTCGACTACGCCGAGATGGTGCGCTACGAGACGAACGTGATCGTGCCGCCGCTCTACGGCGCGACGCTGCA
Organism: Globisporangium sylvaticum; assembly: GCA_023334975.1. Lineage (NCBI taxonomy): Eukaryota > Oomycota > Peronosporomycetes > Pythiales > Pythiaceae > Globisporangium > Globisporangium sylvaticum. The sequence goes on along the minus strand of JAADVK010000508.1, from coordinate 19,815 downwards.
CGTGAGTCCGCTGCGCAACAGCGTGGTGAGTAGCAGTAGCAATACTCCTGATGCTGATCCAGACAACCAAGAGCAGGATGACGACGATGACGACGTATCGATCTTTGAAGGCGGCGGCTTCCACGTGAACGTGAACGGGCTCTCCCACTACAAGCAGTACGGGTACAAGACGCGGCTGGCGCAGAAGCTCACGACCGACGCGCTCGAAGCTGTGAGCGCGAGCGAGAGCGGGTGGCAGCACGTTTCCTACTCGTACCGGCGCGGGATCATCTGCGACGGCGAGTTCCCACACTTCAGCGGCCGCGTGCGCTCACTGCCCGCCAAAGAGGTAACAAGAGTGTCGGGGCAACTCCCCGTGAAGCGCGTGGTCGTGGGCTTCAACCTGTTCCCGCCCGAGATCGGCGCGTTCGTGCAAAAGTTCCCCGAGCACAGCAACGCGTTCAACAAGTACATCAAGCTGTCGCAGGCGGCGGTCAAGAAAACCAGTGGTGGCTCGACTACCAATGGCACTGCCGGCACTGGGGCTGGCGCTCAGCAAAACTGGAGCCTCGAGAGCCTCAAGAAGAACCCGAAGCAGGCGGCGTTCCTCAAGTTCCTCGCCAAGAAGATGAAGGAGAAGAACATCGACATGGCGGCTCTTACACGCGGAGTTGGAGGAAGTGGGCCTGATGCTGGCGCTGTTCCTGGTCCGGTGAACACTGCGCCAGTTGCAGCAGTGCAAGCGTCGACCACGGCGTCTTGAGAATCATATAAAAGACGGCAGTCACGTACACGTACCACCACCCATGTTCTCTACAACAAAGTAAATGCATTCATACATGCACGGACCGTTGCGGACTTGTATTTCCAATAATTTACTCACCGTAGTTAGTTGTGGCGGAAGAACTTGAGGCTGACCCAGTTGGCGTAGAACGCCACGACGGACACGGGGATCGTAAGCGGCAGCAGGTAGCAGTAGTACACGTCCAGCTCGATCGCGCGCAGCAGCCCCGCGCCTTCTGCTGGACTACCGCTGGCGTTCGCTGCTGTCGGTGATGCGGACGCAGGCGCGAGCGCTGTCGCAGAGATGCTGGTGGAGGCTGTGACATCGGCGTCGAGGTCGTCGATGTAGAGCAGCAACTTGGAGAAGAACATCATGTACCTGAGGAGCGCAAGAGACAGAGAGGGCGGTGAGATGAGGAAGCGATAGAGAAAGAGTGAGCTGTGGAGACGCACATGGAGAAGACGAAGCTGAGCGCGGCCGTGAGCACGATGACGTAGCCCCACACTTGGCTCGTGGAGCCCGCGCGCTTGGCGTTCTTGCCCGAGCTCATTCTTGTCGTTGTCGTTGCGTCAATTTGCTTTTTTGGGTTGCCAAAGGTTTGCTGAAGACATCAAGACAAATAACATGATAGATTCGGTACGACTTTGTTGTATGTCGCATGGATAACGTGGCAGGTGCTTCTGGCGTTTCTAACGTTCAAATAGAAACTCACAACTTCGGTTGAAGTGGCAACAGAACAACATGACCAAACGCCACTACATCCAGATGGCCCTTTGCAGCGAACAAGGACAGGGTTGATCGCACAGCGACTGGCTGAAAGTGACAGATCTGCAAACAGGAAACATCAAATTCTCGCAGCAATAGGTCTCAGATCAAGATCAGATCCAGTTCCCAACGACGAAATCTACATCTCACCCTGCAGACCAGGGCATCGCTTCGCTTTTTGAACGGACAGCTCCACAGCCAAGTTTTCAGCTTTGAAGAACAGTGCCTGGGGAAGCAAGTCGCTCTGAATGAAAAGCTGCACACTACGATTTGCTATCACTGGGCCTGTAGTACTCTTTTACGCTTGATCTGGGGAGAAAACCCGAGTTGTCCTTGGAAATCGTCGATGGTCAGTATTTCACACCGCCGTGCAGCAGAATCTGCATCTCCGAGCTTGAAAAGCTCACCAAACTCGGCGCTCGCCCTCGAAACTCAGGTTTTGCTGGCTATTTCTACAGTCGAGCTAATAAGCATGCAACAGAACCTTGTTTTTTTCTTTTTCGTATCATTGCAAAACGTACGCCCATGCACCATCATTCGTCCAATCAATGCCTTTCCTTCTCTTCACACATACACTTGCGCTTGGGTGTTGGTCGCGAGCGGCTGCAGCTCCTGCGCGCGCATGCCCGCGGGACGCTGGGCGTTCTGCTTCTTGTTCTCGTGGTGGATGAACCACGCCGCGAGCAGCGCCACGAGCACGAGCGGGATGAGCAGCGCGCGGTCCGACACCGCGTCCACAAAGTTGATGGACAGCCGCACGGGTTTCCGCTCGGGGAGGTCGTGGATCCGGGCTTCTTCGTACTTGTTGTAGCTCGCGGGCTTGGCCATGGGCTCTGGCGCTTTCTTGCTGCTGTGACCCGAGAAGAACGACACCTTTGGCGCGATCGACGCTGGCGCCGAGCCCACGTACTTGACGTCGCCACTGCCGACGACGCCACCGTCCAGAGACTGCGACGCCTGCACAATCGCATCCCCACTGCCACCGATCTTCACGGTCGCCTGGACGCAAGCGATGGAGCCCAGGTACGCGTCTCCGGATCCGGCGATCGCGACTTGCGCACTCGTGCATTTGCCGACCGGGTACACCGAGATGTCGCCGCTGCCAGCGATCGTGACCGCCAACGAGACCGAGTTGAAGTTGTACGAGTTCACGTACACATCGCCAGATCCAGCGACCGTCAGCGCGGTGTCCTTGGCTTGCACAGAGTTGACAAACAAGCGGATGTTCCCCGAGCCGCCGACCGTGCTCGTGAGCTTCTTCGCCTCGAGCTGCGTCGTCGACATCTCGATGTCGCCGCTCCCAGCGACAACGAGGTCGAAATCCTGCACGTTGAGCGCCAGCGTGTCGTGGATGAACACGCTGCCGCTGCCCTGCACGACGATGCCGACCGAGTCGCTCGGCGAGTAGCCGACGAGCACGTTGTTCTCCACCACCACGTCTGCGGAGCCAACGGACGTGATGGACGTGAGCTTTTGCTGGTGCGCGAGACTCACCTCTACGAGCAGGTATCCGTCTATGTCGGTCGACGTCATACCCTGGCGCCGGCGGATCTCGATCACCCCGGGCGAGTTCGAGACGACCTCGAAGAAGTCCAGCACTTCCGCCGAGTCGCCCGAGAAGCGCACTTTCGCGAGCGGGTCCTGACCGACAGCTGTAGACAGGAACACTCGTCCGGGGATGCTCACTTTGACTTCCGTGATCTCGTCCTTCTGGTCGAAGAGCGCCGCCGTGTGGCTCATGACCGTCCACGTTCGCTCCCACGTCTGGTGGGAGAACGACTCATCGCTGTCGTCATCGTCATCGTCATCGTCGTCGGGGCCGTTGGGACCGCCTCTCTGTTGCTGGAAGTACGCTGGGAGCGGCGCCGCGCCGTTGCTCGTGACAGTGACGATCGCGGCAACGGGGCGAGGCTGCGACGACGACGCAAGCAACGCTGTGGCGGCTAGGAAAGCCGCCTTGACCAGCTTCGAGCGTGTCGACATGACTGGTTGGCTGGCGACGCGCGCGCGGGAAACGAGGTGCGTCGGCTGTCTGGCAGGAAGGTGCGAGAGCAGGAGCTGGCGAATGCAATAATGGCAGCAGCCGAATCACGTGTGTGTATGTGTGTGTGCTCACACGCCTCCAGCTGGAGCAATGGAAGGCGGTGCTGGTGCTGGTGCTGGTGCTGCTACTGCCTGCTGATGAGTTTGTCGCTTGTGAGTCCACAGCGAAAAACGCACTTCGCCCCCTCAAACATGCAACTTCCCCCTTTTTATCCAGAAAAAGAGAGATCAGTTGCATGTTTAGGGTATGTTTTTGTTACCACCATTCTGACATTTCGGCATTGAGAGTGATTGCTTCACAAGCATTCTTGGGGAATGTCTATTATGTCTGGTACATTGAAAACAGATACATGTACGAGACATAATAAAATCACTCAAACATTGCGTCAAAACTGGGTGAAAACCTGGGTTTTATCTTATTCTCCCAACATGGGTACACTTTTCTGCTCTCACATGATTCCTGCGATCACGATGCAATTGAGTGACTGTGAGTCCTTCCACGCCGTCTTTGCTGTATTGTTGTTCCCCCACGAGCGATCGGAGGACACAGACTCATTGTCATGCTACGCCTGGTCACCACGCCTCATCGATTCAGAATACAGAATGTGAACCCCCCACCACGCAGCCAATAGCCAACAACGAGCCAACAGACACACGCATCAATCCTTCAAAATTGTGGATGGATTGAACCTTGTAATTATTATCCTAATTGCCAATTGCAAACCCAAAACTTGGTGCCCAAAAACACAAACCGCAACACAAAAAAAAGAAAAGAAAGCACGCACCAAAAACTCAATCGCCCTGAGCTCATTCATCACCACCAACTTAGACGAGTGGGCGGTAGTGGCGGCGGATGCGGCGCTTCTGGAAGCTGTTGACCGCGAGACCCACCGCCACGAGCGTCGTGGCCACCATGCTGAAGATCAGGAACCCGTTCGGGCCGTGCGCGACAGTCGACAAGTGGGTCGACACCACCGCCAAGTACGACTGCGAGACACCGGTCGTCTCCTTCACGATCGGGTCTTCCGAGTGGTACACCGACTTCGTCACGAGAGTGACGTACAGCGGGTATCGCGCAGGCGCAGCGACCACGTCGTACTTGACGACCGTGTTCTCCGTCACAGGGTGCACAATGTCCGAGCGCCAGAACAGCCACTTGCTCGTCTTCACCTTCTCCGGACGCTCGTTCACGTAGCCGACCGAGCCCGAGAACGACGTAGACACCTTGAGCTTCTCCGTGACCTGCACGATGACGTCGCCAGATCCCCACACACTCACCGACGCGCGCTCCGCCACAATCGACCCAACGAGCAGCTTGCCCGAGCCAGACAACGTGAGCTTCTCGGTGGTCACGTTGCCAGCCGACGCAAAGCTCGTGGAGCCATCACCGTATACGGCAGCAGTCAAGTCCTCCGACGTGAGCTTCTTCGTCTCCACCACCAAGCTACCTGGACCGCTCACAGCAGTCTTGATCAAGCTCGACTTGAAGGACGCATCCGCCAGCAGCGCGATCTTGCCCGGACCAGCAACGTTCGCGTCGAGTGACTCCACGAGCTTCAGCGATGGCACCTGAATCTGCACCGAGGCAACGCCAGAAACGTCGATCGTGAGCGCTTCAAGCGTCACGTCCGCGGTCGAGTTGACAAACACGTTGCCAGAGCCAAACGCGGCGATCTCCACCGTGGTCTCCTTGTCGTCTTCCACCAGCACACCATCTCCGATGACGACATCGTCCGCAAGCAGGGTCGAGAGGTGGCGCAAGTAGTTCTTGTTCTTCAAAATGATCTGCGTCAGCACGAAGCCCTCGACGTTCGCGTCCTTGTTCGCCAAGTGGATCTTCAGTCCGTTCTGCTGCTTTGGGTGCAGCGGGATCACCTCGAACAGATCGAGCAGCGCGCTCGAGTTGCCCGTGACAATGATCTTCGCGATCACAGATTCCGTAGGCTTGTGGTGCTTCTTCTTGTTCTTCTTGTCGTCCGACGAGTCGTCATCCGAGTCGTCTTCCTTCAACTCACGGCGGCGCAACTGCGTCGTCAAGTCACCAACGTTGACCGCACCGACCCCCGATCCAGATCCCGAGCTGGAGCCTTCCAACGAGCTGGAGTCATCGTCCTCATCTTCGACAACGATAACTGGCACGTGCTTCGTCACAGGAGCTTGCGTGGCTGGCGCAACGGTCTTGACGACGGCAGCAGGCACAGGGAACACGATGTCGTCACTGTCGCTGTCTTCACTACCAGAGGCCGAAGCAGACGACGACGAGAACGACGAAGATGAGGTAAACACAACGTCGTCCTCGCTGGAGCCCGACCCGCTCGTGGACTCGACAACGACGATCGCAGGCGTGGTAGGCGCTGGGGTCGGCTTCTCGGTCGTCGATGGCGCGACTGGAGGCGGCACCACCACGGTCGTCGCCTTCGCCCAGTTCTCCTCCAGGTCGACAAACACGCGGCCGGGGATCACCAAGTGCAGCTTCTCGAGCTCTTCCACGCTCGAGATCGTCCACGTGCGCTGCAGCGTCTGGTGCTCGCCCACGACGTCCTCGGGTGGCGCGACGGCGCTCGAGTCGATCGTGATCGCGCGCGCGACGCCCAGCGCCAGCGCGTACACCGCGACGATCGAAGTGATGGACGCGAGCTTCATGGGCTCTGCTACTTGCTGCTTGCTGCTTGTCTCTGTCTGTCTCTGCTAAGCTAAGCTACCAGACTGTGTGGACCGAGGCGAATCCAAGAATGCGGAATGGAAATGAGTGAGGGCAAAGAGAAGTGCAGTTTGCAGAGTGATGGTCCTGAGTTTTGCGTTGGCTACTGCCACAGTTTGGAGTGTTTCTAGGATTTTTCGTTGGCGCATTCAAAAAGTTACTCTTGATTCGGATAAAAGGTTGCGACAATAAATCAGTTGCGATGCATTCGCGGGTTGCAAAACTATACGTGTACGGATAGAAATAGTCCGACAGACAAGACAGTCGAAAAACCAGAAATGTTCCCACCACAGCTCAGCTGCACACTCGCACTCGTGGCTTCACGCATTCGCTCAAATTGGTGACAGTTTGCGTTGGTTGGCTGGCTGAGCGCGGCTGTGGCGTGTGAGTGGGATTGAAGCAAGCTGCATGATAGGTGCAGAGAGAGCATTGAGGTTCAGGTGGGGAGGTTTGGACGCTTCCAGAACACACACAGCTTCACCATAATGGCACGCGGAAGGCTCATCGACATGGATTTGATTTGATGGCGGCACTCGAGGGGTCGAACTGTAAACTGAGAGATTTATAGTCCGACTTGGGGCTGATGGTGTCGGTCGGATCCAGATCCGGTACTTCAGAAAAGAATCCAGACTGACGAGTTCGTGGGTCAAAGTGTCGTCGCTCGCCCAACGAGTATGAACGACCGCGATGCAGATGTCGACACTCCAGTTGTCACGCTGAGTACTGTAGATCTCCCATTTTCTGGAGATGTCTTCCTTGTTCATGCTGCTTGCCAACTGACTGACTGACGCAGACGCTTGCTTCAAGCGCCAAGTGGCAAGATTGGAATCACAAAACTTGATTCCTGGAGAAGATTCCAGCCTTCCACATGTTCAAAAAGCAAGCAGGAGAAACCCTGCCATTCAAAAATCGGGTACATTCATCATCACCCACAACTCATTGACCCAATAACCAAAATTGGCTCATGGGTTAAATCATGGGCTTGTGGATGGGTGAGTGGGTTCTTCCATGCTCTCTCTCTCTCTCTCTCTTTTTCCCTATTGCGCACGTCGGCCTTCCTCAACAAGGAACACCTTCGGCCCTCACACAAAAGCTCAAGTTCCCACGAAGAAGCGGAGAAGAAAAGAAGGACAGGACAGACGCCGACACGAGACAACCTTCAGCATGACGGACACGAGCGGCAAGCAGGCGCTGGCCATGGGCGTGACCCCCACGTCCGTCGGCGGCGGCGGGGGCGACCTCTTCGACGGGCTCTCGCTCGACTACAACTTTCTCGACACGCCGCGCGGCGAGAACGGGGATGACGGCGTTGGGCTCATGAAAGTGAACGACATCAACAACACAAACACAAATGTAGGCGTCATGCTCGGTGAAGGCGACGACCCGTTCGCGTTCACGCCGCGCGTGGCGCACATGATGGCGTCGCTCGGCGGCGACGCGGACCTGTCGGCGTTTGCGAACGGAGGGGCGGACAGCGAGATGCAGCTCGTGTCGAGCGACCACATGCTCTTCGACCACGACGTCGCCTCGAATGGGATCTCCGGCACGCCGAGAAGCGCAGCGGCGCTCTTGAACACGCAACAACAACAGCAGCAGCAGGACATGCCTACGCCGCTCAACTTTTCTTTTTCGCCGTCGCCTGTGCGAGACGGAGTGGCGCCGCGGTACCACACAGCGCCGCAGCACAAGCACAAGCGCGTGCGCTCGAACCCGGACGTGATCTTCAGCTTCCAGCAGACGCTGCACAGCGGTCTGGACCCCGTGACTGAGATCGCCCCGACTAATTCCGCATCCGCCAGCAACAACAATACGCTTCGCCCGAGTATCAACACGGTCGTGCCAGCGAGGGGGAGAACAGTGTCGAATGAGCTGGCGAACGCCGTGATCTCGTCGATCCTGAACGATTTCCAAGACCCGCCGGCACTTGGAGCAGGCGCGCCGGCGCCAACCACGCCCCCGATGGCGCCGATCGGTCCAGTGCAAGTCATGACTCCCGTGGGTTTGAACGACGACCGCGCGACGCCGATCCCGTTCAACTCGGCGCACAACGAAGAGTCGTTCAAAGACATGGACGAGTTCCTCCAGGACCTGTCGTGGGCAGAGATCCCGACGGACGGCAACAATGCGATGGACGGCGGCGGCATGGGCGGACTCGTGCGACGCGAAGAGCAGGAGACGCGGACGATCGAGTCGTCGCCTGTCGCGTACCGATCACAGCGCATCCAGGAGGGCGTGAACGAGCTCAAGATGAAGCGCAAGCGTCCGCAGCACGCGCGGCATCACTCGAACCCGGTGGATCTGCTGCACAACTTGGAGCAGTTCCGATTCTTAGCGCAGCAGACCAAGCAGCAGCAGCAGCTCCAGCAACTGCAGCAGCAAGACCCGTCGTCGGTGCTGAACCCGTACGCGCTGCCGAGCTCGAACGGCGTCGTGGACTTCCAAGGCGCACAGCAGTTCAACCAGTTCCAAGTGCCGGCGCAGATCGCGAGCGGCGCGGCTCGCTCTCTGCACGACCGCCGCTCGTCGCTGCCGAATGCGGCGGGGCTCGTGGTGCAGAGCAACCCGATGATGCCGCCGCGTGCCGCCGCGCGTCGAGCGCAGCGCTCGTCGGGTCTCTCGATGGACCTCTCGCAGATGAACCTCGGCTTTCTGGCGGTGCCGGAGGAGGATTTCCAGCAGCAGTACCAGCAATTCCAGAACCAGCAGCAAGGACTGGTACCCGGCTCGTTCCAGCAGCAACAACAGCAGCAGGTGATGACCGACAACAGCAACAGCAACAGCAACAGTAAGAAGGCGCTCGCGGCTGCGGCGGCGGCCGAGGCAGCGGAGGAAGCGAACCGCAAGCTGTACAAGTGCGGCCGGTGCGGGCAGCCCAAGGTCGGCCACGTGTGCACGATGCCGGACCAGCGCAACAACTGGACCCAGGTGGACTTGGAGGTGACCAAGGGGCTCAAGGTGATGCGCATCAACTGCCACATCCTGCCGGTCAAGAGCCGGTGGGTGACGCAGCACGAGGAGAACCTGCTCGACGAGCAGCAGGCGAATGTGCGCATGATGGAGTGAGTAGGTACAGATCTGCTGTCAATGGATGTTTTCTGTTGTTAGATACGCTGTGCTGACACGGTGCAGATCATGAACGCCGCTCCGACGTGTAGCCAACCACCAGGTTCAAAGAGCCAGGAGCAAGAACTAGGGACCAGCGATGCGCCATCATCATCACCTCGTCAAGCGAGGCGAAATGCAGTGCTCGGTGTGATCCGTTGGTACAAATCAAATCAAATGCTACTTGACAAATCGAAGATCCTGCTGGTACACATTCAACAACACGTGGCTTGAATTGCCAATGCAGACCTCAAAGCTTGAAGCTTCTTGTGAACTCAACCATAGCGGCGTCCACTGAGCTGACCAATCCATCCGTGTGCGCTTTGCTGGTTTCAAAGCCATCAATGCAATGCCCAACGACCAGATCTAACAACGAGTCGCTCTCGACAACCGCGACACAATTGAGGAGCTCTTGGGGGGGAAAAATCCAATCTGTCAGGGGAGTCTGACTCTTCGCAGTACAGTAGCTCTCTGTCAATCGACGGTGGTTGTCTTGTGAGCAGCAGCGTCATGCTGTCAAGGAGTTTGTCCGTTTCCGTTTGTCCCGTTTTCCAGTCAGAAAGAAGAAAGCTGCAAATCCGCCACCATCGTGCCTCGAGGTCTCCTTCCTTGCTTGCTCCTCCAGTTTGGAAGCTTCGCTGCTGTTCAAATCAGCGTCAAGCATCGAGCAGGTCACATCGAAAAACGGTGTGTGCCATGTTTCACTACAGTCATCTATTTCAGGAGGTAAATGAAAGCTACTTGTGGCAATTCGCGGTGCATTTAAAGGCTAAGACGAGACAAAGCTCCAGCATGAGTCATTTACGGATGCATGTGAAATTTCATACGTGATTTGCCAGTAATAATGTTGTTGTACCATATTGAATGGACCTGGTCTCCCCATACAGTACGCAAGTTGTTTGTGCGTTTGGCGCTGACTCCCAGCAAAGTGTTGCACTTCCTGTGCCAAAATCGGCACACTCACGCCCGTGCACAGCCAATCTGCCCAATAAAGTATCGAGTTCGACCACAAACAAGTCAGAATGCTTCAAAGATCGATCCACGATTTCAACTTGATCGAGATTGTACAGTAGGCACTTTGTGTCGTCTCGTCGTGTCGCAGATTACCAAGAGCGTTCTCGTAAATCACCGCCGTCGACTTTACCCACTTTTCTCCCCAAAAGTCGCCATCCAAAGCCTCTAAATCACCAAAACGCGTCGACTTTCCACCTGATTACGACCCTAACCAGCCCTCACATCACGCTCACGCATTCCTGTAAAAATACAAAAACAGGCGGCAGGATGGAACAACCAAAGCCCTCGCGATTATTGCATCGGCGCCTTCCTTCCTTCATTTCATTCCCCCTCACCAGTCTCCCTCCCATTCCAATAGCGCGTGCGACCATCAATTACACGCAGCATAGGCCAGCAGGAAGCGGAAGAAGCAATCGAAGCGCGCCAACAGGTGAGTCTACGACGCGCACGAGTGGATGTACGAGTGTATATATGGGACTCACCCCATATGAGCCTGTGAGGATGACGATGAAGCTGACGTGTGGATCTGTCATTCCTGTTCATTATCAGGCGAGCCGACCCATTTCTTTTTTTTCTATTAATAAACTAAAAAGCGACACACACGACGCCACGAGCGACTCGACTCGACTGACACGACAGGCCATTTCAGTGAGATCGCGTCCGTGGCGTTCGCGTATCACTCGCTCTTACCTTATCGCCAAAGGACAAGACCAACGGACGGAGGATTTGGAACAGCGTACACAGCGTACACAGCGGCAGAGAGAGAGAGAGAGAGTGAGAGAGCCCGCCTCGTATTTGGTGTTTGGCTGCAAAGCGGCGACTACAGTGCAGACGCGCGTTCGTGTGTGACGAAAGAGAGAGAACGAGAGACCGGAACGAGAAGAGAACAAGAGAATGAGGGAGAGACCGCGGCTCGTCGACGGCCGTGGGACACATAGCGTCGGTATGAGCAGCAACAGCAGCCAGCGAAGAGCTACGTTAAGAGAAGACAGCGATAACAAGATGGACGCGACAGGTTCGAGTGCGGTCATGTGCGCGCGGTTACGCGGCAGCTCGGTGCTCCCGCTGCGCCGCTGGGCGAACGCCGCGATGCTCGCGGCCGTGCTCGCGGTGTGCGCCGAGGCGCGCGAGGAGGTACAGAACGCTGGTGCGCTGACAGGTTCGTGTCCAGTGAAGCGTAGTAGCGGTGACGACCAGCGAGAACAACAGGTTTCCGAGTGGAACGCGTGGACGACAGCTCGATGCGACGTGAACTTTGCGGCGGCGGCGCTGGTGGACAATGCGAGCGTCGTCTGCACGTACTACGACCCGTCCAACCTGTCGGAGGCGCAGCGGCTCAGTGCCCAGCGATCCTGTCGGAGCGGCACGCAGGCAACACAGACGCTGGGGTCAGCAGCAGCAGCAGCAGCGTCATTGGGAACGCGCTCGTGCTACGACAACGGCGACTGCCTCGTGGAGTTTATGAACGTCAAGCCAGCGGCCGAGGACCGAGAGGGTGAGTGGGAGTTCCGCCTTGGAGATACAGCAATTTCAACAGCAACAGGGAACAGTTTTGGTCGCTCGGCGGCTGAGCCAGTGCGCGTTGGAGCGCTGACCGTCTTTTCTCACGTCTCGACATTGTAAGAAGCCCACACGCTGTTTTTGTTGTATGGAGGTTTTTGTATGATAGCTAACATTGTTGTTATTTATCTATGGCAGGACGTTTGATGGCCGCGCTGAAGGGAAAGCGACACCCGTGAGCTTCGCGACGGATTTGTCGAGCGCCACTTCGCTCCGATCTCTGTTATTTATTGGCATCGACCTGTCGTCCGCACCTGCGTTCCCGAGCTTCCCAGAGTCACTACGAGAGCTGTGCGTACCATACATTCACTGTCTGTCTTGGTAGTACATGTGGCTAACATCCCTGTTGTTGCTGTCGTGTGTAGGCACATTGTGGACTGCGTCCTATCCGAACTCCCTCTGAGCCGAATCTCCCGGTTGAAGAAGCTCGAGAAGCTCGTCATCAGCCGGAATACCCTCCTGCAGAGTCCAGACGCGTCTTCAGCGCTTCTCTCGCAGGACCAGTTCGAGTTCCTTCGGTCGCGGTCTTCCGATGGATCGGAAGGCAACACTGTCGACGGCAAAAGCGAGAGCTCGTGCCCCGAAGGATACTCCAGAGAGCGGTTGAATGGACTCCCAGTCTGCGTGTCTACTGGAGTCAAGAGTATGATGGCGGTCGAGCGCCACTTGTTGGTGTCGAAAGCCAATACCACGACGACGACCAATCTGCGCACCCAGAACTCGACCAGTAGCTCCAGCAGCGACGGGGACGACGAAGACTCGACGACCAAGTCGATCTACGTGCTCGCGAGCTTTGCCGCGCCGGGTCTCTACTTTCTCTACAAGCTGGGGCTGTACCTGTACTTCTACTCGACGTACTCGAAGCACCAGCGCAGCGTGCAGCTCCCCATGCAGAACAAGAACGCGCAGCCAGACGATAATGAAGACCGTAGAACGACCGAGAAAGAGTCGTCGTCCAGCTCGCCGGACTCGCTCGTGTTCCAGCCACCAGAGTCGATCGTGCTGCCGCCGCCGCCTCAAGCTGACCAGCGCCGCTTCAACAACATGAGCTTCTGGGTGGACGAAGAGCTCCAGGACTGGCGCATGGACTTTAACCAGGTGAAGATGCTCAAGTGCCTGACGACGACGCCGAACCAGAAGCGCCATCTGCGGCAGTCCACTGCGGCGACAGCGCTCAGCGGGTGTGAGATCTGGCTCGGCAGGTTCTACCCGCAGGGTGCGCCGGACTCGGAGCAGAACGTCGTGCTCAAGTGGATCCCGCCCAAGCACAAGGAGTCCCACAGCCCCGCGCTGGACAAGTTCAAGGGCGAGATCAAGCGCCAGGCGCAGTTTTCGCACCCGAACGTGGTCAAGTTCTTTGGCATCGTCTGGTCCATGGACACGCACCTGGTCGCGGTGACCGAGTACATGGCGCGAGGCGACTTGCGCCAGTGGCTGCACCGGTACGCGACGCGCGAGTCCGGCAAGTGGTCGGTGCAGAAAGTGCAGATCTTGCTCGATGTGGCCAAGGCGCTGCTGTACTTGCACTCGATGCGTCCGTCGCTGGTGCACGGCAACTGCAACTCGCGGAACGTGCTCTTGAGCGAGCGCATGAAGGCCAAGCTGAGCGACTTTGGCTCGTCCAAGGACCTGCTCTCGGAGCGAGAGCTCATGGCGTACAGCGCGGTCGGGTCGGGCCGCTGGATCTCGCCCGAGGCTCTGGTCGGTCGCGACAGCAAAGTCGGAGGTGCTCAGAACGGTGGTGGTGGCGGCAACTCTGCTGCGGCGGCTGCAGACGTGTACTCGCTGGGCATCCTCATGTCGGAGATGGACACGCACGAGCTGCCGTTCTCGGACCTGATGCAGGCGAACCGCGCGGCGCTCCCCGAGACGGACGTGCTGCAGCTGATCGCGAAAGGCGCGTTGTCCCCGACGCTCTCGCCGACGTGCCACCCGGGGATCGGGAAGCTCATTGAAAGCTGCACCGAGTTCAACCCGAAGAACCGCCCGACGAGCCGCGACGTGGTCCACGCGCTGCAGGAGATCATCCAGGAGATCAAGAGCGCGGCCGTGAAGGCGGACGACAGCAGCGACTCGGACGACAGCAGCGACACGGACATCGTGCAGCTCAGTGCGCGCTCCAAAGGCGTCGTCGTCTAGAGGAGGACACACCTCGTCAATGGTGAGGTAGGTGGGTGTCCATCTCAAAATGTGGTGACGCGTCGTGCGTCAGCCACACAGGTCGAAATAATATGTGGCTGATGGTGAGAGCGAAGCCAACTCAAGGAGGGATCCGCATGTCGTCGTTTTCGCAGTCTGTTGTTGTTTCAAGTCCCCAGTTTTCCGATCTTCCCAAGTTCACCGCAAGCCACCAGCAACAAAAATATTCACCAGTAGTCCCCCAACAATTTTGACATGATTTATGAAATACAAGCTTTATTTTCTCAATCACATAACAGTCTTTTGTTGAGAGAGCCTGTGATCGTTCGTCGTTCACCAGACATCTCTCATATCAACGAGAGGATTGTTGAAGAGGCAGAACAATCTATTGCATTGGATAGATCCAAGCTGCGGCAATCACGAAGAGTTGTTGCTTGGTCTGTGCTGAACGCGCGTCCATCCAAACAGAGACCAAGAGTCATTCAGCAGCGGGAGACTTGATTGGCAGCAACATTGCACTGGCAACAGTCAGCAGCACTGGCCTCCATACTTCCACACTCAGTACTCATTAGCAAGAAGTCCCTAATCGAGATCCCTTTCAAGTTTTCCAAGTTGCCCCTGAGAACGAGCACAGCAGCTTGAGCTCAAGCGCAGTTGCATCAGTCTTTGAGCAGACGAGGACCTCCTTGGTATTCGCCCCCCACTCCTTCTTCCCGTGTGCTTCAACTCTGTCGTCGCACGCAGCGAGAGTGTCGCTATCGCCAAGGAGACTGACTGCTCAAAAGGTGCATGCGCTGTAGCAAACCATCTGAGAAATCGACCGTCGAGACTGGTACTCAGTTCAAAATGCAGCACGTCTGAGTGCTAGTAAGAATGACCGTAAAACAAGAACACTCCCTCTCATGTTCACGACAGTGTCAGTTACACCATCACTCGTTGTCGGGAATGATTGCGTACAGGAATCATCTCCTGCGATACTTACACCTACTAAAGATAACATATAAGGACAAATGTACTTTTACAATTGCTGCTAACTTAACAAGGAGGGAGGCGAAATGTAGTAGTTAAAACGGTGAAGTCGCACCGCAGATCTGCTCCGACAACGAGCCATTCCACAATTACTCGCATGCATCAAGGAGACTGTACAAGAAGCGCTGAAGAGAGCTGCGTAGGTCCCTAACATAATGAAACAAGTACAAGTAAAAAGGTTTGCATTAGTCTACAAGCTCCGAGAACTTGAACAGCTCAATAGGTGAACAACGTCCTGGTACTAAAGTTAATTGTTTAGCACTGTGGCGCTACAACATACATCGCTGTATAAGTACGTCTGGTTGAACAAAATTGCATCCATGTCCACGCACTGGCTGTACTTTCGGAGTGGAAGTCCGTCCCTAACAAGCAGATTTCTTGGGATGAAGAAAGTGATCTCTTTCTCTCTCTCTCAGTTCTCAATGACTGAATGCAAGTACAGTAAGCTTACAATTCCGCCCACCGAAGAGAAGGAAGTAAACGCTGCTCTTGTGAATTAATTCCGTTCACGCAGCGCTAATGGCACAAGTAGAATCCTTTACCATAACCCAAGTACCTTGCCCTCCCTTGGACAATGCCACAACACACGAGGCGACCAGTCAATCACCAGGTATCCTGTCACCTAGAGGTCTTGCCTGGGAGACTAGCTCCAGTCAGCAGTGTCCACACTTTTTCCATTGGTCTGTGACGTTGAAGCCTCGTATCTTCCCAGAGTTCGCTACGTACACAGCGATCTTGGAGCTCCTCGTTGTTTTGTCAACTCGTGCACGTGCCTCTTCTTTGCACATCGCTTGTCAGTCATCCAAGGACATTACCATCATTCCGCATCGACACTACCCGGAATGTATGTCAATTGATCACATGCATTCCTTGGATCACATCGTTGCAAACAAACAGCAGCAGATCAACAAAGATCTACGCGTTCGTGTCCCCTCCAATGGAGTACAGGGGTGTCCGCTCCTATTCAGCGTTTGTCTTGCAACTCCTGGTTCTCACTCTTCAATTTGCCTTGTCCAGCGCACACGAGCACCTTCCAACTCCCTCAAGCCTCCCCAAGATGAAGTCCTTCATCGCCCTCGCCCTCGCGCTCACCTGGGCGACGACCGACTGCGACGCCATCAAGATCGATGCTAGCGGCATCGCCCCTCCTGCAAAGGCGCTTGGACAATACCAGACGCTGGAGAAGAGCTGGGGTATCTCGGGCGAAAGCGGACTCCACAACCTGCTCGTCCAGATTCCTGGCATCGTCTTCGTCGACTACGACGCGTCGCTCTCCGACGCGCTGATCGCCAAGGTCGTCCTGAGCGGCGACTCGGAGGACCTCCTCAACGCCTTCGACGTGGTTTCCTGGAACGAGCACGACACTGATGGCGTGGAGCTCCGCTTCAAGCCTGGAAAGGGCAGCAGACATCGCGGGCACCTGTTCACGCAGGTCCTCGTTGGCGACAAGCAGGCGCTCAAGAACCTCAAGAGCATGGCATCTGCGGATGTCGTGATCAATGACGACGTCTTGGTCAACAACGACGCATCTGCGAGCCTCGAGCTTGCTGTGTTCGGCTCGGGGGATGTGACCGTCAAGTCGACCCAGAAGCTGACTCTCGGGACGTTCTCTGTGGTGACCGCCGGCAGCGGCGACATCGAAGTGAGTGCTCCGTCGATCGACGCGTCCGAGTCCATCTCCGTGAGTGCGATTGGCAGTGGAGACCTCGCGCTCATCGCCAAGGAGATCAAGACCGACCAGCTCAACGTCAAGAGCGTCGGCTCAGGGGATATCTACGTGCAATCCGACAACGTGGATGTGAAGGGCATCGACACCATGGTCATGGGCTCTGGCGACGTGAACTTCTCACGCGGCGGCAAGTGCCTCAAGCACACGATCAAGCTCACTGCCTCTGGCAGCGTCGCCGCGGGCTCCATCGTCTCGGACTCCACGGACGTCGGCGTGTTCGGCTCGGGCGACGCGCTTGTCCAGGCGAAGGAGAAGCTCGCGGCCACGATCTCGGCCTCCGGCAGCGTCAAGTACGTGAGCGTGACCCCAGATGAGGTGGTCGTGAAGGGCCACTCGTCGCACCGCGGCCACGACGCGTACAAGAAGCAAATCAAGTACGAGAACCACAACAAGTACGGAACGTACATTGAGCGCTCGGAGCGCCACCGCCACCCTGAGCACGTGTCTATCCACAATGGAAAGCACTCGGTGGTCATCGATGACGACGACTCGTCGGACGATTGGGAGGACTGGTCGGACGACCACCCGTCGGGTGTGTTCCACTGGGAGGACCGCGATTCGTCGGACGACGACGTCTGGGTCGGCAACTTTGCGGCGTCGCTGCCTTCGTCGGCGCACCTGAGCAGCCCCGTGGCGGTCGTGGGTCTCCTCGGTGCCGTGATGGGCGTCGTGGGCGTTGCTGTTCGCAAGTACCGCCAGCAGCGCACCAACAACCGCACTCCAGAGTTCAGTCGCCTCATTTGAGCAGACACCTTACAGGTTTTGGCAAGATAGGGGTTGGAGCAATGAGCGGAACAGGAAGGTGGTGGTGGTGTCGTCATCATTGCTCTGATCCTTTGGAGGAAAAATATCTTCGAGAGCTGTAGCTTTTCGTTTTTGAGGTGTCGCTACGCTGATTAAGTGGCTTCCAATGAATCAAAGCACGTAATGAAGGCGTGTGTTCTTTGTGTGCTGTCTTATACAGTAAGTGTCCTGCCACTGATGCAACGCCCATGGTTTTTTTTCTCCTTCAGAGTCCGTTGAGACGCCAGTCAGAGGTTCACTGCTGCTGTGTTACAGAAGATCTCTACAATTTCTCTGTTCGTTGCACCGGCTGGCTTGAGTATCGGTATTTGTCCAGAGGCTCCAGCGGATTCGTCCGGGACCAGAAGCATACGTAGATGCTCCACACCCCCTCTGCCTGTCCGATAGATGAGATGAGTGGCAACTCATTGATGATTCAAACCAGACACTCAATCGAAGAGACCACCCGAGTCCACTGCAGTACAGAAACCAGAAGCCGTTCGTCTGCTCGTCGTGGGAGGAAACAAAAGAGAACTGAGGACTGAACCACGAACATTCTGTTGTTGTGCATTACTATCATTCGTCGTTTGGAATGTTTGTCAATGTCACTTTTGACTGTCATTCTGACTCTCGGAATGATGGTATCAGTCGACGTGACGACCAGCCATTTGCATAAACAAGCCAACCAGCACGCTGTTTCGGAGCTGCGACTCCAAAATACCAGAGACCCCACTCCCAGGACTCTCTCTCTCTCTCTCTCTTGCTGAAGATCAGTTGGCTCATTCCACAATTTACCTCAAGCTCATCAAGCTCATCAGCACCTCATCAATCCTCCTCAACCTCAACACCACCACCATGAAGTGCTTCGCTCCATCGTTCGCCCTCACGCTCGCGACGCTGCTCGCCGCCTCGGCTGTCGACGCGCTCTCCATCCAGAGCTCCGACATCACAACGTCGTCCGTCGGTGGACACCAGACTCTCGAGAAGACCTGGACGGTGTCCAGCGCCGAGCAGCTCCAGGACCTCCTCGTGCAGATCCCAGGCAACGTGTTCGTGGACTACGACGCGTCGCTCAAGTCATCCTCCTCGGCATCGGACGTCGTCGCCAAGATCGTCGTGAGCAGCGACTCGGAGAACCTCATCAACGCCTTCGACGTCATCCCGCGTGAGTCGAGCCACAACGTGGTCAGCGAGAACAGCCTGAAGTTGCACCTGAAGAACAAGGACGCGGCTGTCAAGGGCTACGTGTTCACGCAGATCTACGTCGCGGACCAGAGCGTGCTCCGTGAGCTCTCGACTGCGTCCTCTCACAACGTTGTACTTGGAGAGAACGTGCTCGTCCACGACGATGTTAATGCACCTGTCAAGCTCTCGACTACTGGCTCTGGCGGTCTCTTCTACACCTCACAGGAGAAGTTTGCTGTCCAGTCGCTCAAGATCGACACCGAGGGCTCGGGTGGCGTGCAGTTCCAGGTGTCCTCGCTCGAGGTGAGCAAGGACCTAAAGCTTTCAGCGGCCGGAAGCGGTGGTGTCGCTGTCTTGGCGCACCAGATCCAGGCCGTGAAGCTCAAATCGGACGTGGAAGGATCCGGTCAAGTGTTCGTGCAAACAGACAACCTCCAGGTCCTTGACTTGGCGAGCGACGTCGCTGGATCGGGAGCGGTGACGCTCTCGAAGAACGGATCGTGCATCAAGCAGAAGATCAGCATCGAGGGCTCTGGCAGCGTCGCATCAGGCTCGATCCTCTGCCAAGAAACCGACGTCTCGCTCGCTGGCTCGGGCAACGCCATCGTACAGAGCAGTGATATACTCAAGGTGTCGTCGATGGCGTCCGGCTCCGTCAAGTACGTCAACGCACGACCGAAGCAGGTCAAGGAGTCGTCGTACTACTTCAGACACCGCGAGTCGGTCTCGGCGGCTGCAGGGAACACCTACCAGACGTACAAGACCGTGGAGATCCCAGCGCGTTCGCCCCAGCTGGTGAACTTCAAGCTCCAAGCGAGCACTCGCTCGAAGGACCCGCAGTTTCACGTCCTTTCCGATGGCAACACTTTTGATTTCGCCTCGACCGTCGACTTTGGTGCTCTCGCTCCGAGCAGCAGCAGTGGCGCTTGGAGCGCTGTGCCTGTCGTTGGCATCGCTGGCGTGGCCCTCGCTGCGGTCGGCGCGCTCGTGCGCAAGTTCCAC
>JAADVK010000507.1:0-23140 GCA_023334975.1 Globisporangium sylvaticum | reverse complement strand
TGCTGCTGGACGAGGCGGACAAAGCGAGCATGCGCACGATGCTCAAGGCCAAGCACCGCTGGAACTTCGACAACGAGGAACGCAAGTTGCTCTCGCTGGACCCCTGACGGCCATCCCGACGACGCGGAAGGTCGCACACTCGCTCGATCCGCACAGCCGGCTTTGAAAACGAAGCCCAAGTCAAACCCCAGAAAATGATCGTGTCGCTGGGTAGATAGTAAATTCGCAAGCGGCGTCACTTCCAAGTCGATTATTGGGAGAGGCTCCGCCGCCTCCATCACGTACGTCCACCTCTTCAGCTCGTTTGCAGCTTGATCTTCAGCAGCATCAACCATAATCGGGGCGATCATGACGAGCTCGCCTTCGTACACAGAGGAAATCCACTGCAAAGACAGACAGTAGTCTTGTTCGAATCAGTCCACAATGATCACAATAGGGCATTGCAAGTCTCTCGTTTCTGCGAGCGCCTCTGCAGACAATGTGAATTCAAGCACCTTACCACCTTTCTATAGCTCCCACCGACAAACTCGACGCGCTCATCAATTTCTCACTGCGTTGTAGCCAACACCAGCAAATTCTATTTCACGAGGTGGGTCAGGACGTGTTCGTTACCCGCGCATCGCGATCGTAAAACAGCGCAAAAAAACTCGAGCCTGGCCAGCTTCACCAACACAAAACAACCTCCATCATTGCACTTACATGGACCATTCCCGCTTGTCAGTTCCGCCCCATTGTTGAAGAACCTCACAGCACATCGAGTCAATCAGACAGAGCACTCTCGTTCTTTCTCCGCTGTTAGCCTGCATGGGTATCTTCGCCTTTGTTCTCGCTATCGGCCTTCGCAGGAGCTTTCGCTTTGCGGATTTTCGCGATGAAGAGCCCGCTAGTGTTTCGCGAGGGTGTGAAGCGAACTGTTCCTGGTAATCTCCCTTCCTGTGGATCGGTAAAAACCTAATGATTTAATTTTGCGCGCAGAGCCACAACAATCATATTGAAGTCAAATCACGCACCTCGCAGGGAATGCCGTCGCGATCAATCTTCTCTAGTGTCGCATTGGCTTCTTCTTGAAGAAAGGATTCGACAATCTCCTCGTTCTGCTTCACTGAGAGACTGCACGTGCTGTAGATCATCTCGCCGCCAGCTTTCAGCATCTTGAAACCATTTCTATCAAAAAAAATGTACACATCAAGTCAGTCATATCACTCTCATCATAAGCAGACTACAAGACGACAGCAACCTACCGGATCAGATCGTGCTGCAATTGCAGGATGCGCTCGATCTCGCTCGCACTCAGGTGGTTCTCGACATAGTCCCGCCATTTCTCGAGCGAGTCGTTTTTCTGCAGATGGCGGATCGACCCGTCGTGCGTGCACTCTGCGTCGACGAGCACTTTGTCATAGAGCTCTTCATTGACGATCAGCACTTTCTGGTGTTTTCTGTCGCGGGCACGCGCGCTCTTGTTCTTGCGCTTGCGTTGCTGTCCGTGAATCCCGCGTGCGCAGATTTCCTGCGTATCGAGCACGGTCTCCATGTCGTCAAGCTGCTCACACTCGGTCTTTGGCCCGATGTTGAACGTCCTGCCGTCTGCACGGAAGAGGCGGCAGCGCCAGGCAGCAGCTGCAGCAGCAACTGTTGACGCCTGCTCAGTTTCATCGCGCTGTGGTCCGCTGGACTGCTCTTCTTCTTCGCCGTTATCTGTTTTTGTGTCACTTTCGCCACCGCCACCAGCAACAGGTAGTGGAGCTGGCTCCTTCGTCGTCGTTGCAGCCGCTTGAATCAGTTTGTATTTGTGGACAAGCTGCTTGCACGCGCCAATGCGCTGGCGAGAGAAATCGACGCCCGTGACACTGCCACTCATCTGCAGCAAGTCTGCGATCATTGTGAGCTTCGCACCAGGCGCGCAGCACAAATTCAGCACGTGTTCACCTGTAACAAACGTCAAACATTAGCAGCAGTACCATATCTACCACGGCGATTCCATCCAAATACTAAAGCTTTTCACTCACCTGGTCGAATATCAAGCAGCGTGACAGCGTACCCGGACGAGATGTCGATGCCGTACAGCTCACCACTGCGGTAGAGATCGATACGAGCGAGCGGCGTCGCGACAGGAAGCGCGTAGAAACTCGGCAGCCACGATACAGGAGTGGGCTTTACGTCCACGATTCCTTCTTCCCCGAGGCTCGTCGCGACAAGGGCGATCACGTCCGCTTCGCTACGCACCGCGCCATCAGCGTCTTGCTTCATGCTGCCCACAAGACAAGTACACCACAATTCGGTTATTAACGACTGACGTGCACTTGTGCGTACATTTCGATGCTGCTTCGTACCGGAAAAAGCGGTGCTCGACCGTCTCGGAGCCAGTGCCGTGATCGTCGTTGTCATCGCAGCCTAGCAGGTCGCTGCGCTTGATCTCGTGCGCCGCCAGGAACGCGAGGAAGCCCGACGTCTCCCAGATCTCCTGTGCGCGCCAAGTGGCGTCAGCTGGCGCAGGCGCACTCGTAGAAGCAGTCGTAGACGCATTGTCTGCAGCAGTTGAAGTGCCGGTGCCGTTGCTTTCCGCACTCACTTCCGCATTTCGCTCCGCCATTTCCGCACCGCCACCAACAAAATGCAATTTGAGCAGCAATTTGCACCGCCAGATGCAATTTGAGAGGCAATGTTGCTCAAACAAATATAGGATTCATGTCCTATAATTACCAAATGCCCGAATTAGAACTAGTTTGATAGAGGCTACTATTGGAAGCAAAATGCTGCGCCACAAGAAAATGTGGCACGATGGAAGTACCCTTCTCCGCATTATTCATTGCACCAGCTTGCTTTGGCCATCGTTCGATTTGTATCAAGTTGTCTCACACAGAGTTCACAGTCAGCTTTAGTGGGATAATACCCAACTATTAAGAATATTGACCGGATATTATTCAGCTCCACAAACGGCTTTTCAGCTGAGCATGGGCATCGAAGACTGGAGAGACCACAGTTCATCCAAGCGCTCCGTTTGGATGCTTGGGTGAAAGCCACTGGTGTCCATATACATTATGTTTCGTACTCCCACGTTGCAGTATGCCATGGTGCGCTCCAAGAAGTGAAAGTGTTGCCATGAATTGTGGTCAAAGAGCCCAAATTCATCCAAACGGAGCGTTTGGATGGGAAAACGCAGCTGGTGAATATTTTTGCGTCTCGTTTAAAGGGTGCGATCCAAAGTGCATTGAAATCGAACGGATCAATCATTCCGCAAGTCGCAACCGCCCGCACAAGCAGCAGGAACAAGCAAGAGCAAGCAGCAGCAAGAAGAGCAAGAACCCAAGATGAGCGCGCCAGCACAGGAAGAGAAGAAGCTCTGGGGAGGCCGCTTCCGCGGCAAGGTGGACCCCGTCATGGACAAGTTCAACGAGTCGCTCTCGGTCGACAAACGCATGTGGCAAGCGGACCTCGAGGGCTCGCAGGCGTACGCGCAGGCGCTCGAGCGCAGCGGCGTGCTCACCGCGCAGGAAGCCAAGGAGATCGTCGACGGACTCGAGGCGATCAAGGGCGAGTGGAAGCAGGGCCAGTTTGTCGTCAAGGAGGGCGACGAGGACATCCACACGGCGAACGAGCGCCGCTTGACCGAGCTCATCGGCAGCGTCGGCGGCAAGCTGCACACTGGACGCAGCCGCAACGACCAGGTCGCGACCGACGTGCGCATCTACATGAAGGGCGTGATCATCACGATCCAGGAAGCGCTCAAGGAGCTCATCGGCTCGGCGAACCAGCTTGCAGAAGCCAACATTGAGCTGCTCATGCCGGGCTTCACGCACTTGCAGCCAGCGCAGCCGATTCGCTTCTCGCACTGGGTGCTTTCGCACGTGACTGCGCTGCTGCGTGATGCGGAGCGACTCACGGACTTGACCAAGCGCGTGGACGTGCTGCCTCTCGGAAGCGGAGCGCTTGCAGGTATGGGTTGTATTGCTATAATATTCTGCTATAGCTGTGTACGTTTGTGCTAACTTGATGCTGTTGGCTTTTCTTAGGAAACTCGTTCGGCTTGGACCGCGAAGCGCTCGCCAAGTCGCTGGGCTTCAGCAAGATCACGCCAAACAGTCTCGACGGCGTCTCGGATCGCGACTTCATCGCCGAGTTCCTCTTCTGGGCGTCGATGCTCATGGTGCACTTTTCGCAGCTCTCGGAAGATTTGATCATCTACAACACGCTGGTAAGAACTGAAAGGATACGGCAGTCTGCTTCCATGGGCTTTTATCATAAACGTGAGGCTAACTCTGTTCTTATCGTTATTGTAGAAATTCGTGACCATGGCGGACGCCTACAGCACGGGCAGCAGCCTCATGCCGCAGAAGAAGAACCCGGACGCGCTCGAGCTGCTCCGCGGCAAGACCGGCACGGTGATCGGCCGCCTGAACGGCTTCATGATCACGCTCAAGGGTCTCCCTCGCTCGTACAACAAGGACCTCCAGGAGGACAAGACCGCGCTCTTTGACGTGATCGACACGATCCAGGACTGCATCCAGATCGCCACGGGTGTGCTCGCGACGATGACCCCACACGGCGACAAGATGCGCTCGTTCCTCGTCACGGAGATGCTCGCGACCGACTTGGCCGAGTACTTGGTGCGCAAGGGCGTCCCTTTCCGTGAGACCCACCACGTCGCCGGCGCGGCTGTGCGTCTCGCGGAGGACAAGCGCAAGTCGCTGAACGAGCTCACGTTCGAGGAGCTCTCGTCGCTCCACGACAAGTTCGAGCTCGACGTGCTCGACGTCTGGAACTTTGACGTCAGCGTCGAGCGCAAGAACGTCACGGGCGGCACCAGCAAGAGCGCCGTCGAGAAGCAGATCGCGGACGTGAAGACGTGGCTCAGCGGCGCTTCGGCTTAAAAGAAGTATCCTCTGTGGTCTGTTCGCCATCTCTTTCCCACCTTTTAGTGAGTCGTTTGCTCTTCATTTCGGTCGATCCCAAGCCTAGAAACACCTAAAAATCAACTATTATTTGCCGACCAGTTCTTCAGAGCGATGATGCCAAGAAACTGTCCAAGAAACTGGAACGCGGGCTTTCGAATACTATCAATGCGAGATGCTGGTTCAGAATCTAAACGAGCACTGGAATGAAAAACGATGCGCACTGGAAATGGATCAACAGCTTCCAGAGCCCCTTGAACCGGACAACGTGTGGAAATCAAGAGCCTTGGCATTTTGACTTACAAACTGCTTCTGGATCGTCAATCTCTTTCTACTGAAATGGCTGATCACCTGGTTTACAACTTCAAACTGCGAAGCACTGGGCATCGTTCGCTCGAGGAGCAAGTTGTTCCCGTCGCTTAGAAGCCACTGCATGAGCAAAAGTACACACCAGTAAACAAAGACACGCACAAGAGTGGTTAGTAAATGATCATGCAGCACTAATTGCAGCTAGCTGCGGCAACACACACACAACGTACGCCTTCTTTCGTCGCAGGATGAAGTCGATCATGGAGCCGATCTTGCGGTTGGCGTGGCGGATGGTCTGCTCCTCGACTTTTCGCTTGCGCTTCTGCCATTTCTTCTCGTGGAAGCGCTTGAGCGCGAGCGTGCGCATGATGCCGTCCTCGTTCATGACGCCGTGCAGTCTGCTGGCGACGCGCTCCGGGTCGTGGCCCTCGCGCACCTGGATGTAGAGCGAGCGCGCGGTGATCGAGGAGGTCGGCGCGGGGGTGGCGCGCGTCGGCGCCGCGAGCGAGCGTCCGGCGGATCGCAGCAGAGCCAGCATCGTCGTCTCCTGTCTGTCTGCTTCTTCGGTCTGCGAGTGATGCGAGCTGAGCTGCTCGAGTGGTTCCAAACGGGCGGTCGCTGTGGTGGTCAAGGTGTGGGCCACCTGAAAAATGGATAATCTCGTTCTTTAGTGTGTCAACTCTTAAACCGACCTAGTTCGATGCTTAAATTAGGATTTTGAAGTGTCCTGCGTGACATCCTGAACCTAGAATTAGGACCGATAGAGGGGGCCAAAAGTCAATCAAGGTCTCAACACCAATCTCAATCCGAAGAGAAGCAAGCAAGAAGGACAAGACAGACAGACAAAAAGACAGACAGACAATCATGACCGACGCAGAAGTCCCGGAAGCGAGCCTGCGCAACCTCGTGGCGCAGCAGTCGCTGCGCTGGATCTTCGTGGGCGGCAAGGGCGGCGTGGGCAAGACCACCACCTCCTGCTGCCTCGGCATCCGCCTCGCGCTCGAGCGCGAAAAGGTGCTCATCGTGTCCACGGACCCAGCGCACAACCTCAGGTACGACGTCATCACCGTTTATTTGCGTTGCTTGGTCTTTTTGCGAATGGCAGTCTGCGTCTTTCTGTGTGTACTGATGCTAATGTTGCTACTGACTGTGGGTGTTCTGATAGTGACGCGTTTGGGCAAAAGTTCACGCGCGAGCCGACGCTTGTGAATGGCTTCACGAACCTCGCGGTGATGGAGATCGACCCGAATGTCGATGTGCGTTTGTACCATTTGGGTGGAGATTATCCAGTGTGATGTTATGCTATGGATCACTCACGCTATGTCCCTTCTGTTGTTCGTTTATGGCTATTGCAGTTGGAGGAGATGAACGCGGACGGCGTGCAGGACAACTCGGGCATGGCGTCGTTCATGAAGGACCTGACGAACTCGATCCCGGGTATCGACGAAGCCATGAGCTTTGCGGAGCTCATGAAGCAGGTGCAGAACATGGACTACTCGGTCATTGTGTTCGACACGGCGCCGACGGGCCACACGCTGCGCTTGCTGAGCTTCCCGACCGCGCTGGACAAGGCGTTCGAGAAGATCCTGTCGCTCAAGAACCAGTTCTCGGGCATGTTCTCGCAGGTCTCGGCGCTGCTCGGCGGCGCGCTGCCGTCGCAGGAGATGCTGCTCGGCAAGCTGGAGCAGACCCGCGAAGTGATCCAGAAGGTCAACGCGCAGTTCAAGGACCCGGAGCGCACGACGTTCGTGTGCGTGTGCATCCCCGAGTTCCTCTCGCTCTACGAGACCGAGCGCCTCGTGCAGGAGCTCACCAAGTACGACATTGACGTGCACAACGTGGTGGTGAACCAAGTGCTGTACCCGGAAGAAGGCTCGACGTGCAACAACTGCAATGCGCGCCAGAAGATGCAGCAGAAGTACATTGACCAGATCTACGACCTCTACGAGGACTTCCACGTCGTCGAGATGCCGCTGCTGAACGAGGAAGTGCGCGGCGTGCCGTCGCTGCGCGCGTTCTCGGCGCACTTGCTCACGCCGTACGAGCCAAACCAGTAAGACCAGAGTGGTGGCTGTGTAGCCCGACGGCTATGCCTGGAAGCGAGCGAGAAGGGAGGTGCATATATAGCAAGCTGTAGAAGAATGACACAACAACAGTGAAGGGGGTAAATACAAAGCTCCTATGGGGCTGTTTGAGCGTTTGATACTGAAGTTGATCATGCGATTTTGTTTCTCTCTCTCTGTCTACTTACCACATTGCTCCAATCAATCGCTGTCGCTGTACTGCGCGACGAGGCTTGTGAGCGCGGCTTTTGGCGCGGCTTTCTTCTTCTTCACGATCTTCTTTGTTGCGTCGCCCTTCTTCTTGACAACCACTGCGATCTTCGGTGTTGGCACTTTCTCTCCATTCGTCGTAGTGTCCCCATTCGCACCACCGCCACCGAATGCAGCAGCGAGCAGCGGTTCTTTCTTCTCGACAGCAGCTTTCTTGACCGCATCTCCAGTACCAGCAGCACCTACATCTGCAGCACTATCCACCTCGCCTATTGCGCGCTTCTTCTGCTGGAACACGAGCTTCGCCTGGCGCATGTCGTCCTCCAGCTGCTTCTCGAGCTCTTCTTTCTTCTGTGCCGCGCCGGGCTGCGCGTCTGCGTGCTGCTGGAGCAGCACGTCCGTGTCGATCTTGGCGTGGCGCTGGTTGATCGCCTTGATCTCGTCGAGCGCGTCGAGAATGTCCATCTCGCGCTTCGAGTCGAGCGTGCGGTTCTCGAGCGCCTTCATCGAGTCGCCTTTCTCCTCTTCCTCGCGCTTCTGGTGCGCGGCCTCCTCTTCGTCCTCGTTCTCACGCCAGGGCTCAAAGTTGCGCACGCAGCCGTGCTCCGCGACGTAGTCGCCGCGCTTCGGGTCGGTCTTGAACGTGATCTCGGACGAGCACGTGATGCACTTGATGTAGAAGCGGAAGATGCGGATGCCGTGGTACGTCTCCTCGACCACCTCCTCCTTGCGCGAGTTGAACTTCTTGCCGCGGTACATGTACTCGCCGCACGTGCTGCACTGGATGGAGAACGGCAGCATCATGCGCACCTCGATCTGCTCGTTCTTCGGCCGCTTGCGTCGCGGCACGAGCGACGGGTCAAAGTCCGGCGGGAAGTACTTGTTCAGCACCTTGCGCTCGCCCATGTTGCTGCGGGTTGCTTTTCGGCTTGGTGGCTGATCTCGATGTGCTTGCTCACTTTTGGAATTTGGACAGTGCAGCAGGCACTTACTGTAATCATTCTTTTAATTAATGTCAAGTACTGTGGGATGCATCTAACATGATAATGTGTGAACAACCCAGTACTGTAAACTGCACAATAAACACTTTTGGCGAGGTGAAAACGGCAATCACGGACAACTTTGTCTTCAACCTCTCTCGAATCCGATCACGTAGCACCCCCACGACCTCCTGAAGCCCATGCGACCCAGAGATAAAGTTCAGCAGCTTTGCGCGGCTCGTAGTTGCGCACAGGTGCTCGCACTCGCTGTCCACCACAAAATCCGACGCAAAGCGATAGTGAGGTGTCATGAAAGCACCATCTTCATCGTCGACATGGATGTGCACAACAGGCTCAACTGTCCCTTCTTCACATGCCTCCGAGCCCCCACCGATAAACTCAGCAATATCTTTCAAACTCGCTGAATTGATAGCCCATTGCAGCTTCTTCTGTTGATCCTCTTGGTACGCCTTCTCCAGCACAAAGCGAGCCACGCCGCCCCATTTATCGAAAAGCGCATCAGCGTCCTCACGAGCAACTCTAGGAAACAGCACCTCACGGCATTTGTGGATCTCCTCTCTCGACCAAACGGGCATGTACCGGATCGCGCAGTTTCCGTCGCTGAACCTGCACCAGGTATCGCGGCACGGAGACGACAGGAGGATGGTCTTCGCAGCAGCGTCCACTGGGGTGTTGGTGTCTACAATGTAGTAGGTGCTCGGAGAGTCCAAGTACGCATCAAAGTCGGACAGACTTCCTCGTTGAATCCCAGTGGAGCTGAGCAGGTACCGGCACTGTCTCGCTCCTCGCTCGCACACGACAGTGGCGCCAGTTTGCACAAGATGCAGCAGCAAAAAGTATCCGAAGAACGTTTTCCCAATGCCTGGACTGCCAAGGATGACCACGTGGCGTGTCTCTCGCTGATGGACGAGCGACAAGCACATCCGTAGAAGCCGCGGATAGCAAGGCCGCACGTAAATCGATCGCCCGAAGAGCTCGTCCCCAAGGAGGAAGAGTTTGTCGGGGAGCTCGATGACCGCGTTGGGCTTCAACTCAGTCGTGTTCGCGCGAAACGCAGTACAAAACGCGTCGAGTTCAGTAGAAACATGACCGACGCCAGGGGCAGCTGGCAGAACAACCCCCAGCACGTGGATCTGGTCTGTCGTTGGGCGTGGCATGTTGTGTTTGCTCAGCAGAGCAAACTGCAGCGACTTCGTGGCGCGCATCTGCGCACCAGTGTCGAGTCGACAATCATTTCTCGGATTTCTGCTGTCACAACTCCGTTTGCCAGTCGAATGGCAGCATCGTCGTCGTCACTTAACCACTGGCTGCCGCTTATGGCGTTGGCTTCTCTGCGACTCCTCGCGAGAGAGAGCTGCAAATTACTGGCGTCGCACGTGATCGTGTCGTTTATCGTCCACTTGATCACGTTTTTCAGGTGGCCGACCGAGTCGCTCTCCTGACGCGGACAGAGAAGACGCTCTCCTTTGCGCGAACCAGTGCGCAGAAGAGCTCCGGCATCTCTCAAACTTTCTACCTGGAGGCAGCGGGCTACACTGAAGGAAGAACGAATGAGCGGAGAAATGAATGAAGCGAGCGAGGCACAATCGATCGTTCGCTCACTCTTGAAGCAAGCAAGGTCAGGTCAAACCAAAAATGGGGTGAACCAATCCTGTAGAAAACGATACACACAAGTATCAAATAAAACAGTCTTGTGTATATTGTGCAATTATTTGAAACATATTTAATAAAGCTGGTTCTAACAGGGTAATCCTCCTTTGCTCATGTCGAAGTGGAAATATTTCCAAAAACAGACCGATTTACACAAGCGGATTATCCGTTAGAACCGGTTCCGGAAGGTAAATCTGCAATTGATCAAAATAACTTGCATAGTAACGTAGTTTTGTGATTCGTTGTATCTCTTGCTTTAATTTCGGAGGGTGGTTACGGCTCAGATCGCAAGAAAGAAGTGTTCAGCTGTGCACCGCACATCCTGTATTTTTAGCTTCAGCTTTTGGCTCGTGTTTCCAGTCTACGTTGGGTAAACCACACCAACCCACCACCGGCACCATTTCTCGAATTGTACATATGTGGCCCACATATCGTAACCCAGCGTACCCGCATCAAAACTCCCTTTTTCGGAAGGAGAGGACATGGGCGGCGCTTGAAGTTCACAATTCACAACAGGCATTTATTTCGCTTCAGCGCTCGAACGAATCAATCAACCAAACAAACATCTCATCGAAAGTACATGGAAATTTGGGCTGACGAAAGCAAAGGGATAGTCGAGCAAAGTCTGAGGTTGTCGCTCGACGACGGACTAAGCAAACGCGGTACTGTACGTAGAAGCAAACGTTAACAGAGTCCAAAGTTCACGTCGCAGCATGCTGTTGCCACTTTAAAATGAGGCAACAACATGCTGCGACGTTTCGCAAAAAATCCACGAAGTTGTGCATTGTCCACCGGACGAAACATCGCGAGCGAGAAGAGTTTACACGATTCTAGAGGCGCTGCTGAAGGGAACTTTTGAGAGAGAGGCGTGATTGCCGCAGCATCCTCCTTTCTCCACGCTGACTTCTCAAGGTTATGTACTGCGGGCAAACACGTGTGACGAATGGGTTGCACTGCAACAACACCACCAACATGCACAAGCTGTTGTTGTTGTTCTTGCACACACACACACACAAGTTGTTTTCGATGTGTTTGAGTTTTGTTGTTCTGCTGGACCACCAGACTGGCTTGCGCATTGCAACTTCGTTGATGCGGGAGTCTGTAAACGTGCTGTGATGTGCCCATCAATGCTCCGTTGTCTGACGCACTTGTGTGCCAGTGCAACAGCCGCGGGCAGAGAATGCAAACAAGAGCGCCTTACGTAACCACTGCTGATGGTATTTGTTCCATCACTCGCGTTGGTCTTTACAGGAGACCACAGTGGAGATGCAAGATGCAACTCAGACCTTCACAACAACCCAACAATCTCAACAAACAAAACAACGAGCAATGAGCAACGAGTTGAGTTGCGCGACGGCGTGACGACAGCAAATAGCACCCGGCGACGCAAATGAGAGCCCATGCCCACACTGTGCGTATTGAGAACCACATCGGGAAGATCACTCGCTTGATTCGCATCTGGTTATGGCGAGGGTTACGCGCTGCAGACTGGTTACGCCATTTGCGTCGGACAGGATAGCCAGCCACATCCATCCAGATGGACCCCAGGATTACATGACACAAGCTCAGCTCAAAGGTGCGCGTTTCTCCGCAAACCAAAAGGTTTTCCCCTCCCAGCGTACCCCCGACCCGCAACGCTGAACCGACCCGTACTCGCACCGATTCCGCAGGTCCACAAGTTGCTTTTTGTATGCCAGCAGGTTCAGCTCCCAACTGTTTGAGAGTGAGCCTCAGGAGAGATGACCTCTTTTTTTTACCTGAAACGCTCACTGGACCGCAGCCCTACCCCGCGCGCTAACATCTGGTCACACACACACAGTCCAGGTCAGGCCAGCCCCTTCCTTCATCCATGATCCTGTTTGTGCGAGCCTCCACCACACAGACTCACAAGTCTGTGGTCACAAAGAGACTCACACTTTCCAACTGCCCTTCCGCGCCGCAAGCAAGCCGCAAGCAAGCCGCAAGCAAGCAACTCGCGCAACTCGCAACCCCAAACAAGCAAGCGCAACCCCCTCCCTCCTTTCCTGAAGTAACAATGGCGGCTCTCACTCGCGCCTCCGTTGCCGCGGCCCGCATGCAGTCGGCGTCGCGCTGCCCGTTCATGCACGCGCTGCCGACTGCGCGCGCGGCGCTGCTGCCCAACATCTCGCAGCTGGCCAAGCTCTGCCCGCACATGTCGTCGGTCATGGGCATGGCCTCGGCCGGCGGCAACTCGTCGCAGGCGCACGTCACGGCCTCGGCCACCACCAGCGCCACGCTGCAGCGCATCGCCGAGCTCAAGAAGAAGCAGACCCAGGCGGCCGACCACGCGGCGAGCTACTCGGCCGCGAACGCCGTGTTCCGCACGACGCCGACGTCCCAGATCCGTCTCGGCGGCCTCTCCACCCGCCAGTACCAACAGGGCTTCGAGGACACGATCACCAAGATCAAGACCGAGGGCCGCTACCGCGAGTTCGCGGAGCTGGAGCGCAAGCGCGGCCACTTCCCGCGCGCGACCCACTACGCGAAGGACGGCAACCAGAAGGAGGTGATCGCCTGGTGCAGTAACGACTACCTGAGCATGGGCCAGCACCCCAAGGTGATCAACGCGATGCAGAACTACCTGTTGCAGACCGGCGGCGGCTCGGGCGGCACCCGCAACATCTCGGGCACGAACCACTACCACGTGCTGCTCGAGCAGGAGCTCGCGGACCTGCACCAGCAGGAAGGCGCGCTGCTGTTCACGTCCTGCTACGTGGCGAACGACTCGGTGATCTCCACGCTCCCCAAGATCTTCCCGAACCTGATCATGATCTCGGACAGCCTGAACCACGCGTCCATGATCGAGGGCATCAAGCACAGTCGCGCCAAGAAATACATTTACCAGCACAACAACATGGCGTCGCTCGAGGAGCAGCTCAAGCGCGCCAACGAGGAGCACCCGGACTCGCCCAAGCTCGTGCTCTTTGAGAGCGTCAACTCCATGGAAGGCACGGTCGCGCCGCTGCACGAGATCTGCGACCTGGCGGACAAGTACGGTGCCATGACGTTCAACGACGAAGTGCACGCGGTTGGTCTGTACGGCGACCGCGGTGCCGGTATTGCTGAGCGCGACCACGCGCTGCAGCGCATCACCATGGTCACGGGCACTCTTGCCAAGGGCTTCGGTATCATGGGCGGCTACGTCGCCGGCTCGGCCGCTCTTGTGGACGCGATGCGCTCGTGCGCGTCGGGTTTCATCTTCACGTCGTCGATCCCTCCAGTGCTCGCTGCGGGTGCCCAGGCGTCGATCAGCCACCTGAAGGAAAGCCAGGTGGAGCGCGAGATCATGCACGCGCGCTCGGCGGAGCTGAAGAAGCGCCTCATCGACGCCGGTTTCCCACTGCTGCCAAGTGTGAGCCACATCATCCCTGTGATGGTGAGCGACCCGGTGAAGGTGAAGGAGGCGTCGCGCATCTTGATGGAGAAGCACAACATCTACGTGCAGCCGATCAACTTCCCTACTGTGCCACGTGGCGAGGAGCGCCTGCGCTTGACCCCACTGCCAACCCACACGGACGAGATGGTGGACAACCTCATGGCCGCGTTGGAGGACGTGTGGACCACGCTCGACTTGCCTCGCAAGTTCGTTGAGGCGGGCGACTACCTCCCAGAGGTGGGCTTCCGCAACATGCCGCTCCCAGAGGACGAGGTGGTCGTGGAGCGCGAGGTGGAGGTCTACGCCTAAGCCAATGGATGGACGAGCCAAGTTCAAGCCAAAGCCCAAGCAGTAAGGAGAAGAAGGCAAGCAGAAAGAAAAGCATCAAGAAGCGTTGAGAAGAATCCGAAAAAGCACGAAACCCCCTCATAATGAACAACAACAAGAGCGATTCTGGGGACCTCTCGTCACGGAGAGGATTCCACCCCATCCAACCAAAACTCATCTGACGTGTTTCCTCAGTTTTATCATTTTATCATTTTATCACTTTTCAACTTTGAAACGTGAAAAATCACTTGTAAAAGCTGACATCTCATTTCTCACACAGCTCTCCTTCTTCAAAGCGATCGATGTGCCGAGACCAGTTTTTACAGGCAGCGAGTGACGACGCGTCTCAAAACACGGTGGCTCATCTTCCAAATGACGGTCGAGTCCTTGCTTACCATCATTCCCGCCTCCATCTCCGATTGCGATGTTCTTGTGTGGGCGAATTGAATTTGACCAGCGATACATAACAACTGAAAGGAAGAGATCAAAGTTAGGATTAGGACGAACGCCCGCGACGATGGCGGAAATGGACGTGATCGGTACGCGTCCTGCTATACCGTACAGGCATGTGCGGCTTGCTTTCTTACAGTGTCTGGCTGCCTCTCTCTCTCTCTCTCTCTCTCTGTATGACGGATGGACAGGCGGGAAGCGCAAGTACAAGGAGAACGCGTTCACGGCCAAGGCGGAGAGCGGGACGCTCAAGGTCAAGATCCTGCGCAAGGACATGAGGAACGGCGTTGGCGGCGGAGCGATTGGTAGTGGCGACGGTGCAGGCGGCAGCGGCTTTCCCGTGGCGACGTCCAAGCAGCAAAAACAGCAGCAGCAGCAGGAACAGCAGCAGCAGCAGCGATCGCCCCCAAAGCCGCGTCCGAACCGCAAGCACGTGCCGATTTTCTACCAGCAAAAAACTCCAGCGATGGCGATGATGGACGCGTCCAGCAGCTCCACCGACGAGAGCATGGCCGGCGGCGCCTCGCAGTCCATGTCCACAACGTCGGTCGACTACAACGACCAGTCCGTGTCGTCCACGACGTCCCAGGACTCCAGCGGCGGACGGTTCTCGTCGCTGCTCTCGGGTCTGCACTTGGACTCGAATACTGGAGGAGGAGGCGGTGGACTGCCGCGTCTCGCTCCCCCTCCAGCGTCGAACCCGCTGTTCTCACGCAACGACAGCGACGGCTCGAACACTTTGGGCGATCTGCTGCGCCACTCGTTCCCGTCTGCGCAGGGTCCGGCGCCTCCACCGCCTCAGCTTGGCAGCTTCTCGCTCGCGTCGTCTATTCATCATCACCATAACCAGGCAGGACCTGCATCAGGTCTCCACCAACTCGCGTACGGATCGTCGCTGGCGTCGCTCTCGTCCGCGGCAAGAGACATCTCGAATAGTGAGAGTAACAACAACAACAACAACAACAGCAACAGTCACAACCAGCAGCAAGGGTACCGCTTCAACCCGTTCACAGCGCTGCAGAGCGCGATCGACGTCCACCAAGCAGCAATAGGCTCTTCCTCGTCCCACGCCCCCTACCAGTACCCACACGAGCGTCACCAGCACCATAACTCTGCGTACGCCGCACGACAACAAGACAGCTCCATGGGCGACGACTCGTCTATGAGCGACCTGGGCCCACCACCGTCGGCGCCGCCAGCGTTCGCGATCCAGAACTCGCTCATGGGCGGCGGTATCGAGTCGCAGCCGGTGATCGCGAACGTCAACACGCACAACTTTGACTGGTCCAACGGCACAGGCCGCCCGCGCTCCGGGTCGCTGCCAAACATCCTCGAGGCTGGACAGAGCAGTAGTGGGAATAGCAGTGGTGGCGGTGGCTCGAGTGGTAGTGCAGTACCGAGCGCGAGCAACAGGCACATGTGGAAAGAAGTATAGGCCGATGAATGGGGATGCCGATAGTTTTACCCAAGAGACTTCGTTCGATACGAAGGTAGTACTCTTGGTAGAAGAAGCAAGCCCCCGCAACAGTCCACAACAGCAATGTCACACACAACAACCAGCCATGAAAGAAGAAAACCAAATTTGTACCTAACATTAGTGAATGAACAGCAAGCAGCAGCGAGAAGCGCATGGGCTGGTTCGGCATTCTCTCATAGTGACGGCACTGAGGTTGTAAGACTTCTTGTTTGGGTGTCTGCAGCAATAGCTTCAGCAGATGCTGCTGTTTAGTCGATGCGCGCGCAGGTCCAGAGGTCGTCGCCGAGGAAGTGCACCATTTCGATACCGATGCCCTTGTTCTGCTTGCGACTACAGTATAGTAAACCATAACAACAACAAGAGAGCAATGTGAGTATAACACGCCATCCCTGCTGGTAACCAACAAACAGCATCAAACAAACAAAAAGCACAACGCACATCTCTTCGGTCGAGAGCGTCAGCACGCCTATTGCCATCGCGTGCTCCTTGCCCTCCGCCATGATCGCCACGGGCGTGCCGGCGTCCAGCTCCTCCGGCATCTCACCACCGGCAGAGGTCAGGCCGGGGCACATGACATTCGCGCCGGAGAGCACGAACGGGATCGCGCCTTTGTCCGCGCGCACCTGCTTCATGATGTGCGGGACTAAAGTGTGTGGAAGATAGAGCAACAGAGACCATCAGTGACCATTAGCACGTCGTCGTCCTATAGAAATAGGCAGCGATGCGTCCTAAATGCTACGTACTCTTGTGCAGCAGCTTGAGCGTCGGCATGAACGGGCCGTCGCGCTGGTTGTAGAAGAGCGGCTCGCCCTCGTTCAGCACGATCTGCACGTGGTTCTGGCTGGCAATCACAAGCACATACGACACGTACAAACACACAGTTAGAGAGCCACTGTGAGTACTAGTATGCACAGCCAATAGCGCTTGTGCCCGTGCATATAAGCTGCATACCAAATACGCGCAATACCCACCACTTGGCGACCACCATCGGCGCTTTCTTCGGCAGGAGCTCCTCCAGGTACGGCTCGATGTCCGGGTACTGCTCCAGGATCTTGGAGCGGATGGTGCGCTGCTGCGAGGACTTGACCTTGCTGCTCGTGCTCACGTTCTCCTCCACCGTGAACTTCTTGAACATGCTGGCTGGCTGGCTGGAGTTGGGGCTTGGTGGAAGGGTGGATAGGATATGGGGCGGATGTTCGATCGATGCGAGTGAATGCCTTTTGGTTGGAAAATGGGAGTTTGATTGATGGTGCTGCTATCCCTCTTTAAAATGCATGTTCAGCAGTGGATTCCAATGTGGTTGTCTATCGCATGTGTCAACATTAGAATCATGAAGCAAGCTCACAAAATGTTGCTGTAAAAAGTTCCAAGGTCATTTGAAGAGGTCAAGGGATACTCAGTTACGTTTCTATTTCTACATGCTTTTCTAGTGTACCCCAAACGCGTTTCTACATGCGTAACCCGATGACGTACAGTTTCAGCCGAAATAATCTAGAACGTACAGTTCCATCCCAAATAGTGCCTCCCCGCTCTATTCCTGTTGGTCGTTCTCTCTTTTCAAGCGGGTGTGACATGCCATCGAAACTACTATCCACCTCCAATATTTACTGTGATGACTATGGAGGTCTATAAAGAAGATCTGTTATCAAATAGTATCAACATCTTAAATAAAAATGTACAGAGGTACAGAAAAGAACAAGTGTCGGCAAGAACTGCTTGACGCACTGGTTCCCATTTTGACGGATTCTTTGCTTTCTGTGGCAGCAGGAGACACGCCATTCGGTCGGTTGTCCGCATTCACGAGCTCCTGACAATCCATCCGTGTGTCCGTGTGTCCGCATCCCAATCCAGCGACCGCAATCCATCCGCATCCACAGCCCGTCCGTCTGTCCGCACTTGCTCATTAGCTGCACACCCCGCAGACAACTCTTATCCCATCCAACAGCTCCAGCAACTCAGTCCGCAATGGCATCCGCATCTGCACCAACGTCGTCGTCCTCCGCTTCGGCCTCCTCGTCCACGTGGTCGCCCGATTGGTCCTTCGTGGACGTGCGCGTCCCGCCCGGAGCCCTCGGTCTCATCGTGAGCAAGAGCGCGGACCCGCACGGCCACGTGGTCGTGGACGGCTTCCGGTCCGTGGGACCGCAAGGCCAGGTCGGCGTGCTGCAGCAGAACGGCCAGATCGTGCGCGGCAGCATCCTCCTGGGCGTGAACGAGCACGACTTCACGGTCGCGGGGCTCTCGTTCGACAAGATCCGCGAGATCCTCATCAACACGTCCGCCATGGAGCGCATCGTGCGGTTCCGCGTCCCACCTTCGTCGTCGTCCGCATCTGCACCGTCGTCCTCATCCGCAGCGGGAAAGGTGTCCACAACGACACCCTCCACGTCCATGTCCTCGCGACGCTTTGAGGACGAGTACGTCATGGGCAAGGAGCTCGGCGCCGGGACGTTCTCCGTGGTGCGCGAGGCCACGCACCGCGCGTCGGGCGAAAAGTTCGCGATCAAGTGCATCAAGCGCGAGGAGCTCTCGAAGGACGACATGGAGGCGCTCATGCTGGAGGTGGCGATCCTCAAGCAGATGCAGCACCCGCACATCGTGAAGCTGTTTGACGTCTTCCAGGAGGAAAAGTACTACTACCTCGTGACCGAGTTCATGGCCGGCGGCGAGCTCTTCGACCGCATCGTCGAGAAGAACTTCTACAGCGAGCGCGAGGCCCGCGAGCTCGTCAAGATCCTGCTCACCACGATCCAGTTCTGCCACGACGCCGACATCGTGCACCGCGACCTCAAGCCCGAGAACCTGCTGCTCACAAACAAGCAGGACGTCGCGGACATCAAGCTCGCGGACTTTGGCTTCGCGAAGAAAGTGCAGGTCGACGGCGAGGGGCTCGCGACCGCGTGCGGCACACCTGGTTATGTGGCCCCGGAGATCCTGCAGGCGCGGCCGTACGGCAAGGAGGTGGACATCTGGAGCATCGGCGTGATCACGTACATTTTGCTGTGCGGGTACCCGCCGTTCCACCACGACAACCAGGGCATGCTCTTCCGCAAGATCAGGACGGGCAAGTTCGAGTTCGACTCGCCGTACTGGGACAACGTGTCGGCGGAAGCCAAGGACCTGATCTCCCGGATGCTCGTGGTGAACCCGGCCGAGCGGTGGACGGCGGCCCAGCTGCTCGAGCACACGTGGATCACGGGCTCGAACGTCAACACGGTGCAGCTCACCGGCGCGCTCATCGAGCTGCGCAGATTCAACGCGCGCCGCAAGTTCAAGGCCGCAGTCAGCACAGTCAAGGCCACGATCTCGCTCACAAAGAAGCTGGCGCTGATGGGGCTGAGTGGGGGCGACAAGACGGACGTGCCAAGTACCACGACATCGACAACTACTAGTGCTACTGCTGCTACAGTTGATTCGGAAGCGTCGAAGACTCCCGTTGTCGTTCCTGCGCCTGCGCCGTCAACTTCGTCGAATTCCTCCTCTTCGGCTCCAACTCCCCCTCCAGCGGCACCATCGATCCTGTGAGCGCGAAGCTAGCGTTCGCGCTGTAGTTAGCGGAGAGAGAGAGAGAGAGAGAGAGAGAGCGCGCAACTAACCCTTTCTCTTCCCCATTTAGATTTGAGGGCTCAACATTTTCGAGTTGAGCTCCATCCATCCATCCATCAATCCATCAAAAGTATCCGATGTATTGGTGCAACTTGGCTCTGCGTGGGCAAGCGAAGGTTGCAAGCATCCCTCTCTGGCTCCCACCCACTCTCTCTTGCGTGTTGACGCATTGACAATCTCGCTGTGTTTGTGCTCAGGTATAAGATCAAGGTGCTTTTCTATCACAAGGTACGACAATAAAGATCAGACGCTTGAGATCTTCCGCTTCCTCTGTATTTTTACCAACTTGGGCTGGAAATAGGAACGAGAGAGAACGAAAAGAAAAGCGCACCCACCCAGCGCTAAGAGCCTCTTGGTCGGTGGGTTGAGGCCTCAAGCCACGCGTCGAGCCTTCCACAGACAAGCAAACAGAAGCGCAAGACCACAAAATCCCGCAACGCTCGAGGCGATCGACCGATTGACAGGCAACCCAAGGCAAGAACCAAAGTCTACGAGCCCCCCCCCCACCACCATATCGCTACGATGTTCAAGCTCTTTGCGCGCAAGAAGTCGGACCCGTATGCCTCAAGTGACCAGCACGACGGCGCGACCGCTGATGGAGAAAATCTGGTGGCTGGGTATGGCAGCTTGGAGAATTGGGGCATCATGCAGGTCGTGGTGCCCCCCGGTCCGCTCGGGATCGTGCTCGACGGCAACATCTTGAGCGCGGCGGTCGTGGACGAGTTCTCGGACCTCCCCGACGGACGCAAAGGCGCGATTGAGGTCCACGGCGGCGTCGTCAAGGGCAGCGTGCTCATGAGCGTGAACGAAATCAATCTGCTGGACGCCAAGATGACGCTCATGGAGGCCGGTCACGTGCTGCGCGAGACCTCGCACCTGGAACGCACGCTGGCGTTCAGAGTGCCTCCGCAGGAGCAGCCTGTAGCCTCATCCAATTCGGCCAAGAACACGGAGAAGCAGTCGTTACTGAGCCAATTTCTCTCCAACTCGTCGAGCATTTATACGATTCCCGGCATGCAGAGCGAAGCCCCACCAAGTACAACTCCTACTTCTACTGTTACTACTACGACTACTCCGCTGCGCAAGCCCTCGGTTCACGACATCAGCACGATTACGGTGGCGGTGAAAGGACCGACGCTCGAGCCGCCTGTGAAGCAGTACCTCGGCGGCAAGTTCGTGTCGGTGGACGTCCCACCGGGGCCA
The DNA here is from genome assembly GCA_023334975.1 of Globisporangium sylvaticum. Taxonomy (NCBI): domain Eukaryota; phylum Oomycota; class Peronosporomycetes; order Pythiales; family Pythiaceae; genus Globisporangium; species Globisporangium sylvaticum. The sequence goes on along the minus strand of JAADVK010000507.1, from coordinate 2,558 downwards.
ATGGGACTCAACTTGGACGGCGCAACGCACGACCGCGGCGTCGTGCTCGGCTTCGTCCCCCTGCCTGACGGCTCGAAAGGCGCGCTGGAAACGCACGGAGGGATCAAAATCGGCTCGGTGCTGATCGAGATCAACGGGGAGAACATCTCCAAGCTGTCGCTGGACGATGTTCGAGCCAAACTCGGCGCTCTCAGTGGATCTTCACGCCGCCTGGTCTTCCGACTGCCGTCTTCTTCGTCTTCCTCGTCGGCATCTAAGCGCCATTCGCAACCGGAGAAGAGCGCGGGCAAGGTCCGCATCGCGTCGATGGTCAAGATGCACGTCGAGGAGGACCTCGCGAAGCGCCGCAAGCTGGAGCTGGCGCTCGTGATGAAGTTTGACAAGAGCAAGATCAAGCGCAAGGAGTGCTGGTTCATGGTCGACGCGCAGTGGATGGCTCGCTGGATCGCGTTCGTCGGCCAAGACGGTCCCCTTCCAGGTCCCATCACGAACGATGCGTTGCTGTTACCGGAGTGGCGAGATCGCCTGAATGGGGACATCCCGGGCGAGCCGGACACCCCGCGTCCAGGGCTCGAGCGCTCCAAGGACTATCGGTGCGTGAACCCGATGGTCTGGAGCATTCTTTCGGAGCTGCACGGACCAGGCGACGCCCCCGTGATTGTCAGGTAAGAAGAAAATCGTGGTACCAAAAAGCGTCCATCTGTAGTGGACGCTCACGTCCTCCGCTGCGTGAGTGTTATTTTTACTAATGATTTGCATGTCAATGAATCATGTCCACATAGGTACGTGGTGGACATTACAGCCGAGACCGTCGACAAGGAGAGCGTGGCAGCGATCTTGCACGACCCGCAACCAATTGCCGCGGCGCTCGTGCAGGAGCTGTTCAGCAGGTGCCGAACGGAAACAGTCGAGCAATAACTCACCGATCAGCACTCCTTCGTTTAGGGCGTGCTTGCTTTATTGAGACTCTCGACAACTGCACAACAAACATACCCAGGGCCACTCGACATGTTACGTCTTTAAGCATAACTATCTATTCCTCATTTGCATTGTCAAGGTTATCTTCTCTCTCCCTCTTTCCCTCTCGTATCTGAAGTCCCAGATTCATAGTTGCTGTGGCTCGGACAAAAGTATCCCAAGCACTGGAGCTTCTTGTCGCCGATGCCGACTAAAATACAAACAAAGAAGGCGGCGTTGGGGAATGCACTCGGGGTCCGCACGAGCTTCTTCGTTTCATCGCAAATACAAATGGGCTACAGTGAGACCGACACAATGTCAGGGGTCGCTCAGCGCCGCAAACCCACGAAAGAATTTAGCATTTCTGTCGAATGGCATAGATAAATCATGCCGTTTGCCACATCGAAGCGTACGCTAGCTAATTCGTGGTATCCGGAGCGGCAAAGCAAGAGCTCTCTGGACCAAGCACACCCATGGTTATGAGTCCAGAATGCTTTGACCATGTTAGCATCGATCATCCTCGACCAGCGAGAAAGCCAGGAAGCTTTCGGTGGTCAACGCCCTCAACTCTGTCATTAGTACTTCGTTTCTATTTCTTTATGATCCTAGATGCGCACACAGGACCCGGTGTGAATTCCTACGGCAGTCCGCCGCATCTACGTGTTCTTCCTAACTCTCGCACCCTCCCACTCACTCATCCCACTAGAGCGCCTCGGTGTAGTCGACGCTCTCTCCATTCCCTGCGAGCGCGTCGAGCTTTGCGAACGTGGCAGAACTCGCACACGACACTAAGTATAGAGCGCGTGCAGACTTCGACGCTCGTCTCACTCAGCTCCTTCTCGGTTTCCTGTGTGGACAGGTACGCGGTCTTGGAGACGCGGCACCGCGAGCACACGCGCGCCGAGCAGACCTTGCAGCACTGCTTCTCCTTCGCACTGGCACTGATTGGTAAAGAGAGACCGGAGCCACTACCCACGCTCTGTTCGCACACGGCGCATATACCATCTGATGGCGATGATGCTGTCGAGCTGGAGCTGACTCGGGGCGTCGAACTCAAAAGCCGCGTGAGCTTCTTTCATCTCAGCGCAGTGCGCGTGCTTGCGTACCGAGATGGGCACTTCGGCGACCGTGCCCGTGACAAAACTCGCGAGCGCGCCGCCCTGCCTTGAAGGTGCATACACATCGAAAATCACGATAGGAAACTGTGAAAGATCGAGGTCCAAAGCGGATGTCACAATACACAATGCGCCACCTCACAGCATCCTCTTTGATTTGTCGACGGTGCGTTCGAACGCCGGAGAATGTGTGGCCCGAGTTCGTGTGACAACCGGTTTGGCGGTACCTGTGCACGGTGATGCTCTCCAGAGCAAACCAGGCAGGATACAGGAGACTGGCAAGTGTTTGTTGTGACGGCGTTGAGAGTCTTGTGAAGCTTCTTGGACATGGAGCCAGTTGGACAACTGTAGTAGAAGTCTTCGAAGTGGACCATAAACAAATTTTGGATCGGAGGAATCGTCGAGCTGTGAGGTCCCTCCCACTTTCCTTCCAAGGTGGACGCCATGATCTCTCTCTCTCTCTCTCTCTCTCTCTCTCTCTCTCTC
>JAADVK010000506.1:0-23230 GCA_023334975.1 Globisporangium sylvaticum | reverse complement strand
TACTCTCTTGAGCTGATGTGGTCGAGGCGGTAGCTGGCGTGCCATCCACCACGATAGGCTCCGCTTGGTTGGTACTAGTACGTGAAGCAGAACCATTCTCATGGCCTTGCTGCTGCTGCTGCAGTGGTGGTGGCAGCGACACTGCCGCTGACGCTTGCACTGGATTGACAGGTGGTACTGTAGGCTGAGCCGCTGGACGAGCTGCGGCTGTTGGAGCAACTGTTTGAGACTCGGGGCCGATCGGCGTGGTTGTTCCCTGCGCACCCTTCTCTCCAACACGCATCCGATAGACGTTCTTCACGGTCGCTGCAAAGTCCAGTGCCCACGCAGACTTTTCATGTAGCCTCCCGCTCGCTCCTTCAATAGCAAAGCAGTTGTGGCGAGCAGGCGCATCCCCTCCGAGCACCAGCACATGCGGCTTCACGTGGCATGTTTCACAGAAGTACGAGTCGCAATCGTAGCACCACATGGAAGGCTTGATGAGTGCGCACATTTTACACGTTTCTGTCATTGCGATGTACAAGAATTGGACGATTAGCCTCACAATTTGCTGAAAATAAGGCCGCAGGCCGCATACAACAACGTACTTGCTCGCTGGTGCTTGTAGTCGCAGTTCTCGCACACGTCATTCTCCAGTTTCACACGGTGACGACACGTCGGACAGCGCGTCGAGCTGATCCCATACACTAAGAACCCACAGCACAAACGAGCATTAACAAACCAATGGGCAAGAGTGGTAGCAGAAGAAAACACATACAGCAGCCCGCCATTACATCACAGCAACGTACAGTAGAGCTTTTTTCCGCTCGTGCCTTCGCATTTCACGACACCTTCGAGAAACGCTTCTCCCCACGCGCCACCGTCCCACTGCGATAGCGATTTCGCATCGTCTGCTTTCCCATCGGCGATAGACGCAGCTGCAGCCGTCTCGATAGATTTGCTGTCCTTCATACTCACCGCCTCAGTAGACTTCGTAGTAGACCCTGCGCTCTGCGCACTCCCACTCGAAACAGCAGCGCTCACAAGTCGCGCGTCAGTGCTGCTTTTGCTGAAGCTGTTGCTGCTGGTAGGACGGGGGGCTGACGAAGAGGAACTGGTGCTGCGATTGTTGCTGGTAGCTGGCATCCTGTTGCTGCTGAACGAAGTCGTAGAAGTGGACCTGGGGGCAGAAGTTGAGCTGCTCGAAGTCCTGTTGTTGCTGTTACTGCTGCTGTAGATCGTGCTGGCGGTATTCCTGCTGTGGCTGGCGCTGTGTCTGCTGCTGTCGCTGGATGTCGAGATGACGCTGCTGCTTCTGCCGCTGGTGCTCATAGGTGCACTGCTTGTGCTGTTGTATCTGCTGTTGATGTTGCTGTTGTTTTTGCTACTAGCACTGGCGCTTGAGCTCCCGTGACTGCTGCTGCTGTTTCTGCTATAACTGCTGGTGGCGCCTGTCGAGTGGCTTCTGCTGTGGCTGTGGCTGTGGCTGTTGCTTCTGCTGTTGCTGGTGGTACTGGGGGAGTATCTGCTGCTGGTCGAGGGCGACGACCTCGAGCCGCTTCGCGGGGGGTCGTTGTGCGCGTACCAGCAGTCGGTGCCGCGCTGGCAGGAGCCCAGCTGGAAGTACTTGCAGGGCGTGTTCGCCATCTCCCTGCGCTCGCTTTCCCGCATTTTCACTCGCTCTCGCTATCCCTTCTGTAGCACCCAGAGCAAACCGCTCACACACGCGTGAACTCGCACCTGAAAGCCCTAACATCACGTGGACCACCTCAATTTGATTTTATAGCGTGGGACACACTATCGCACACAGAGCACGATAATTTCAGACCATTGATCGCGGTAATAAATGAAATTTTAAGATAGAAAACAGAGCCATTTGGTGCAAACAACAGTACATTCACATTCCCTCATTTCCTAATGTCATAATAAGGGAATTTAGGAATGGATGCACAGAGTGAGAATGTGATATTTTGCGATCACAAATTGTAATTGGTTAAAAGGTGTTTGCAACAGGTTTTTATCCAATGAAAGCTACTCGAGTTTTATTATTCAAGTGAACGCCAAGCAAAGTTCAAGTGGTGACATTTCAAAATGCAGATTGTGCAATTACAATCGCACTCCTAGGCGACTCTTGTGTTGCTAATGTGAGCGAGCATGCGATTGTAGATTGTGCCGTAGCAATTCTCTTTCACTCGTTTTGGAGGAGATTCACCATACAGGCGCGAGATCAACTGCGTGTAGATCGCATCAGAGATGCGGTCGCTTTGCTCGAGCGTACATTTTGAAACACTGGTCGCCTGAGTTCCAAGATACTCACCCTCCAGCAACTTCATTTCGTCGGCATTCTTGGCCATGTACGCGAACAGCATTCTCGCTCGCGAGTGGTACAGCAAGTCGCTCTCGCCGATATCAAAGCCTCTTCTCAGTAGTCGGTACGGACAAATCCCGCGGCCGCTGTCTCCGAAAAACCACAAATCCCACATTGTTTTCGTGTTCAAGCCGTGCGGAAATCTCCATCCCCTTGATACGTTGTGACAGAGCAATCCGTCATTCGAGTTCCACGTGTTCCATGATGGAGTTTGAGCTGGGATTCGAGCTGGAGGTTGAGCTGGAGGTTGAGCTGGGGGTGGACAGAGTGTTTGTTCAGGGATATGCGTGGTTTGTTTCCCTGCGGCCACTGCGGCGCAGTCGGTATCTCGTGTTTCCAACGCTGTAATTATTTGATGATTTGTTTGCTGACAGCCGAGCGCTCCAATGCACTGATCCGCGCTTTGGCATCGAGCAAGTTCAAATTCGAGTCTTCATCTTCTGCGGAATGAGTACGCATCTCTTTGATCACTTCACGAGCAACATATTTCGGCATGCTCACGAGAACTGACTCTTCCAAAGCAGTCACCCGTTTGCTTAGGATTTCTGCCTCTGATTCCAACCTCTTTTTCAGATTCTCGAGTTTCGCCGCGATGGCGAGATGAGGCGGGGTCACTGTGGCCTTGAGATGCGTTCGAGGACACTCACCGCAGCGCAGTGTCACTGATCCTCGCAGCTGATCCAGCAACAAATTCTGTGTGAAAAATCGTGCTGCAAACAACGAATGCTGGGGGTCGAGCGCGTAACAGAGGAAGCTTTCATGATGAACGAGAGACGCAAGCAAAAACGGGAGCGCGCTGCGAAAAGCAGGTGGAAAGCTGCCGAATCCTGGGACTATTGCGACCCAATACGCCTCGTTCAGAAGCTCCAGAGTGTCGCGATCAAAGTGTGGTGGAAGTACGCCAAATCTCTCGTCCGCAAACGGCAAGCCGGCTGCAACACGGCCGCAAAGCTGATCAGCTCCTTCTCCAGAGTGGATGTATCGGTTTTTGAGATTTCCTAGACTCTGCCCATCCGCAGGAATACTGCCACAGGATGTGGGTCGTTGGCTGAGCCCAGGCAGTACGTGCTGCTTCCTTTTCGCACACTCTGCACACCAAAATCGTTGGGTAGCGCGCCGAGGATGAGACCGTCTTCGGCGCTCAGTTGATTCAACGCAACATGGAGCGCCTTCCAAAATCGACTTTTGCTATTTGCCCCCAAAAAGAGCTGCTGTTCTCCTGCCGCGCGCGGAGGGAGCTGAAGACTAGTACAGCAAGTGACAGGATCGGGCATACTTTGGGTTGGAACGGGTTTGCCTACACGTGTGTGCCAAACTTGTCCGCGCCGGTTTGATCGCCTTTGTGACCTTGCTCTTCAACCACCAGGCAATCTTCACCCCACTCGATATGTTGCATCACGATGTAGTCGATGGAGTCTGAACGGCTCATTAGGTTCCACATCAACACCAAGAAGCCCCAAGCGAAGGTGCTTGAGCCCCACGCCTGTGCTTTTCACTCTGGTGATAGTGTTAGCAGCTTATTTGCCAAGAGCGTGTAGCCGCCGAATTTGAGATGGGGCTTCCCTTCTCTGGTGTTCATGCGCCTCGATTCTTGAGCTCGTTGATTAGACGAACGTATCCGTCTAGAATGGTGTCCAGCTGTCTGTCGATAGCGGAGTAGAAATCGAGTTGTACTCCTCTGTACAAATCAACGAGCGCACTTCGATGTCCCACCACAGTCGAGATAGCCAGAGGTTTGGGAGCGACCTCTGCTGCAGTAGCGTCGCCGCACTCGTTGAGGATAACAGCTGGGAGACGGATCGGCGAGAAGAGGTCCAAGACAGCTGCTCCTTCAAATGGGATTTTTATTTGCTTGTCGTTCGCACGCGCAGGATAGTGCATTTGCAGCCAAGTGGTGAGGGTGTTGATCTTTTGCTGATACGCGCGCTTAGTGGTGTCGCTGATGCGCTTCGTCTGCAGCTCCTCTCGCGTGCTGGTATTCGCCTCCTCCATCCTGTCGTGCTCGGAGCTCCGTTGTTCTCTGTGTAGTGCTGCTTTGAGAGTGCTCTCACATCAGCAGAGAGAACAGACGCCGCAGAGGCTCGATCAAATGATTTCGATTGGCCTAAACTAGATCGAATGCACATTTTTCCGCCAATACGCACGACGTGATCGATTTGAACCACATTTACAAGAAATGTAGCGCACTTCAGTTTTATATGGAACAAAGTATGCCCAACGGCGTCACATTCGGAGCACATTGGAGAGAATGTGATCGGCCACAATCACAAATTCGATCACACTCTGGTGTCACAGAGGACGAATTTGGGCACAAAAGTGAGGGATGGATCCATCTGGATGGGCTTCATCAAATGATGATGGTGATGGACAGCGGATGGCACAGCTGGAACAAACGAGAGGCGACGGACGGCGTGAAGCGGCGGCGGGACAAAAGCGACCGGCACTGTAGCAGTGAGCGATGGCGAATGGCGGCGAGAGCGCGGCTGCGGCCCAGAAGCGCGTGGAGCTGGCGCTGGACCTCGACCTGCTGAGCCAGCAGCAGCAGCAGCAGACGGCGACGCTGACGTCCCCCGAGTGGAGCGTGGGCTTCTTCGTCACGTACGGCGCGTTCTTCTTCGCTGGCGCATCGGCGATCGCCATGTGGTCCTGCATCACGCTCTGTCTCGATTTCTTCACGCAAAAGTACCCGACCGAGCGCGTGGGCTTCGTGTTCCCCGTCGTGAACATGTCGACGCTGCTCGTGATCAGTCTGTACATGGTGCTCGCGGGCAGGCAGCTGTCGCTCGAGCTGCGCATGAACGGCTCGCTCGCGTGCTACCTGGTGTTCGTGCTGCTGCTGCCGCTCGCAAACATCACGCAGCTGCCAAATGCGGTCGCGTATGCGCTGACGATCATGGCGCTCGTTGGGTCGACGATCTCCTCGTCTATCATGCAGGCGAGCGTGTACGGTCTCGGCGGTGTGTTTGGGCCGTTCTTCATCCAGGCGATTGAAGGCGGCAAGGGCTTTGGCGCGATCCTGCTGTTTGTAATCCGCTTAGCACTCAAGCGACACTTCGAGCTGCCAGCTACTGGCGACGAATCCACAGATGCCCAGCGGCAGCAAAGAATCGACCTGGAGATGCACAACGCCAAACTCGCGATGGCGGTGTTCTTCAGCGTCGCGTTCTGCGTCGTGGCGCTCACGTGGGTGCTCTACACTGCCGTCAAGTACTCCAAGTTCGCCGAGCCGATGATGGAAGAGTACATGGTGGTGCAGAACGAGACGCCGTTCAACGTCACGCAGGTGCTCTCGCCATTGAGCAGCAGCAGTCCGACGCAACCGCAGTTCCCTGTCATGACCGAGCGCAGTCCGCTGCTGAGCAACACTGATCCCGACGTACTCGTGACCGACAAACTTGAAGCAGAAGAGGATGAAGAAGATCTCCTATTGTTGCGCGAACATGCATCCTCGGCTACGCTTCTCACGGTCGTTCGCGCCGCTGCCAAGCCATTCTTCTCGCTGTTTCTGTCGTTTTTCGTGTGCCTCTCGTGCTTTCCTGGCATCATCTCGGCGATCCAGTCCACGACGTTCGAGCTCGCAGACTGGTACCCGATTGTGCTCGTGGGCTGCTACAACCTCGGCGACCTCGTCGGCAAGAACCTGCCAGTGTACGTGATGTACTTTGACGTCTCGACGCTGCACCTCCCGTGGCTCCTGCAGGTTTCCTTCATCCCGTTCTTCATCGTTGCTCTCGTTCACCCGATGGCCGACATCATCACGATCGGAGCTGTCGTGCTGCTGGGGCTCGTCACGGGGTACGTCGCGACGTCCAGCATGATCCTCGCGCCGAGCGTGTGCTCCGAGTACCAGAAAGAGGTCGCAGGAATGATCGGCGGCTTGAGTGCGATCGTGGGACTCTGTCTTGGATCGTACAATGGCTTGGCGCTCGAGACTCTCATTCAGCTATACACGCAATCATGAATCTTCAATCCGCTGAGAAGAAGAGAAGATAATCAACATGCGCACGTCCATTAATAGGGAGTACCTGCTTGTTTGTCGGCCAGCCAGCCAGCTCTTGTCCTTGGAAATCTCCATTTTGCTCAAAAATAGAACCAATTTCTTTTCTCTATTCACTCGTGTTTGCCTTGATCTCTGCCTTCACTCGGGTCTTGTCGTCGCTCACTCGTTCTCCACACACAAACCTCAATACATATTGATTGGTTTGTCTATCGCCATCCGAATCAGTCGGTCGCCATGCATCTCGATCCTCAACGCACTCTCGAACCATCACTATAGTGAATAAGTGTGCTCTCGCCACACGAGCCAGCTCGTCTCGTCATGGAGAGCCTGAGCGCAACCTTCTCACCACGCAGACCTAGCAGAGCTGAAGGTTCGTCCCGGACGACGACAGCGAGGTCCGATATCGATCCAAGCTGCATCGACCATGAGGCGGTTCTGAGCCCCGAGGAAATTCAGGTTCTCCGCCACCGATTCGCCTCGTACAACAATCACGCGACACGGAAGGCAAAGTCGCTCTCTGGAGCTCAAGCGATCAAGCTCTTCCGGGACGACTACCCGGGTCTCTCGGAGTGGCAAGTCCAGGAAATGTTCCGGAAATGCGATCTCAACTTTGACGGCAGCTCTCCATTGCAGAGTACTTGCAAGCGCGAGCGTATCACCGATTGGCGATGGAAGCAAACACGGAAACCGGAGTGTTCCGAAGCTTTACGATCCTCGACACGGACGGCGACGGCATCATCCTTGCCGACGAAGTCTTGGCACTCGTTGAGCAGTCCGGGTTGCGCACAGTCGGCATCCTCAAGCAAGCAATCACGCAAGCGGCAGCAGCTACAAAGCAAGCAGAGCAGCAATTTCACCACCATCGCCAGCAGCACACAGCAGCAGCAGCGCGTCGTTACCATGACGGAGAGATCACGTTCGAGCACTTCACGCAAACCATCCGGCTGGTGAACCGTATCATGGAGCAGGAAATCGCCGCCAAGTCGCTTCGAGTGATGAGTCTGCAAGAGGAACTGGCGCAAACCAACAGCTTGCTCGCCGCGAACCTTCGGTCACCGCAGAAGCGATCCAAGGAGAAAAGAGAAGTGCTGCTCATTGAGATCGACGTGCTTCAGAGTGAGATCCTTCGAGCGAAGCGCGAATTGCTCACCGACACGAACAACCCGCTGGGTCGTGTCTGTGAGAACCTCATCGCCACCTACGAGAACGAGCAGCACGTGTACGAATGCCTCAGCAATTTCATCACCTACTGCAGTCTTCGAGACGCGACGCTTTTCCGGTACAAACTGGAGAAATCCGGCAAAGAGGTCCACGTGCTGGACTCGGTGTTGCTGGCGCCGCCTCCACACATCAAGGTACTGGGGTTTTGCCTGTTCTCGTCCGCTGGTCTGTTCATGTCTTGCTCTTCACTTGATTCTGACTCATGATGCTATGTGAATGTTGACAAACAGAAAACCGAAGAGTACATTCGCATGATGGATCTGTCGCTCTCGTCGCCCTGCTCTTCGAAGCCTACAAACACCCTGAACACCAACGCTCGTGAGACTCTGAACATCGACCTGACCACTGACCAACACCTCTCCACAACTTCCCCAGACACATCCAACGCAGAAGACGATGGTGATGATCTGCTACTGATGAACCCGACGCTTCGAAAACAGGTTGTGTACTACACCACAGCAGCGAACGTCACAAACCTAGAGACCATGATGCGATCGAGCTTCACCAAGTTTGTGCGCGACTGCGCGCTCGACATCCTCTCGACTCCTCTGCTCACTGAGGCTGATCTCGTCAACATTTTCGCGAGAGCGTGCGGTACAAGCAAGCTCATGACGTTCAAGCAATGGATCTCTGCGGCTCGACTCATTCTCCAGCGGGCTTTTCCGCAGCAGGTACGCTCTACTGCTGCTGCTAGCGGCTTTGTTGTGCTCCTGTCCGCGCAGACACTCGCTTGCCACTCATTGCTTCTCGTTCCGCTCAAACAACACAGTGCGCCACGGGCGAAGACTTTGAGGCGCTCGTGAAGAGGTACGTCATTCCGAAAGCGAAGACGATCCAAACGCAGAATCTTGCGCCAGACGTGTCGCTATCCCACGTCATGAAGCTCTTGAAGGAGCACATCTGGCAATTCAAGCAGATCTTTTCACACTTTGGAACCCAAAGCCTCGTCGAGGTAAGGCGCGCTGAGGTGGACTAGACGCAGCAGCCTTGTGTTCTTGCACCTGAGCTGTGATCTGACGATATACTCGATTCTGGCTTGGCAAGGTTGACAGCAAAGTGACGGTCGATATGAACGAGGTCCTCTGCTTTGCTCGAGCCTTCGGTACGCTTCTTATCCATCGCTGTCTTGAATAACACAGGTGTGCCTGCGAGTGTCTGACTTAATCGCACTTCGAATAGGTATCCTTCGTTCGTCGGAAGAGCGGAATGGAGAGCCGTACACGCCGCCACCAATGTCGGAGAATCCAGTCATCAAGCCGATCAGTCTGATGGAGCTCGTGCGCGAATTCTACGCTGCAAAGCTGGATGTGAGCTTCTCGAACCCCGTGCGCCGCGACACCGCCGACTTGAACTTCCGCGAATTTCTCCGCTGCATCCTCCGGATATCGCTGGCGATGCACGCTCACAACCCGAAGAAACCAGGTAAAAATCGAGCAAACGGCATCGTTTCCACAACTTTCGAGGCACTGAAAGAAGAGGAAGGGAGACCCATCGAGCGTCCACGCACACCGTTGCATCACCGTCGAGGCAACATTTTGGGATCCTCGCCAACGAAAATCTGCAAAATGACGAGTACATCGATCATATCCAAGCTGCTTCGCACATCACGAGCCATGATAAGTCAGCGCGAGTCTCGTCCAGCACCAAATCCACAAGAACCTACTGACCTTTCGATAAGCACCAATCGTGATCCATGGACCAACGATTCCACTCGTTCGCCTGTTCGAATCGTGTACAGCCAAAAAAGCCCAGACAAACGCAAGCCGACAATGTTGACTGGACCAGAATCTTCCCAGTTCTGCCCCACTCGCCCAACGATGCCTCAGAAGGCACGCCCAAGACCAGTCACATCCGGCGGCCCACCTGTCATTCGACTCATTCGTCCACCAGATACGTGAGTGTGTTGTTGCAACCTCGTTACTGCGTGCGTTGAGGCTCTGCAGTTTCCGGGAAACCAAAAGCCGCTCGCAATTTCTTGGATACCAACGGATCAAGGAGACTATCCGGAAATTGCGTCGATGCCCCTCGTGCCACCAGCGACTTCGATTCCCCGCTTGCTTGTAGAGACAACGGGTCCCACACCTTCAAGAACAGCAACAGCTTCTTCAGTCGTTGCGCGACCTGGAACGACGAGGACGAAGATGATCCATGCGAAGACCAGACTACAGATCATAAGAGACGCATTTATTAGCAACCTGACAATGAAAAGAATTCGCGGAGCTGATACACACAGAATGAAGACGTACTTGACTCAACCATCGCGTCGTAGAAATGGGCAGCAGGAATGACCGACGCATCGTAGGAATTCAACCTCATATTCCGCCACGAAATTGCAATTGCGCGGTCCACCTTCGACAGTACAAACAAACACAAATCAGTACACGCATCAATAGTGTAGATAGAAAATGAAACAGGAGAAGACAAAAGTGTACCTCTCCAGAATCCAAAAGAGCTTGCACGAGCGGGATGATCGCACCCAAACGTATGTACATGTCCAGCCCTGCTTGTAGAAGTGCTCTGTCCTTCATTCCATGGCGCACCAAAAGATCCGCGAGCTCATTAGAATCTGACAGAATGCGGTTCTGCAGAAACTGGTACAGCTTGTCTGGTTCATCAGCTGCTAGAAATGCTCTGGCAAGAGCGATATATCTGTGTGGAGCAAACACCAGTTTGGTTAGGATCAGCGCACGCATGATGCAATGTAAAGAATCACGGTGAAGGAATAGACGTACGTGGGGCTCTCGATCGGCACCATGTTGATGTGGAGATTCTTGATAAACTCGGATAGATAAACACTCAGCCGCCCGTTCGTTGCGACCTACGAAATACACCAATAAGGGAGTGAACACAGTGATCCACGTAGACTCTTTGCGATGGTAATAACACTTACAGTTGAGTCTGGCAGCAGCACATCCCAGACGTGCTGATAGAACTCGGACTGATAGATCAGGAGAAACCCGTGCACGTTTCGACTCGGTGACGCAGAAAATGAAGACGAGAGCGCGCCGCTTTTCACTCTGCTTTCAGCAAACGCGCGGGTTCGGAATGACGACGTGCGAGCCATGCGAGGTGTCAGGTCGTGCTGAGAGGAATGCGTCGAGGAAAAAGATCGAACGCTGCTCTCGTCGTCACTGCTCATGTCGTTTGGAGAGTCGTCTGACCCGTGGTCCACTTCGTGATGCGTGATCGTCTGCACAACGTTGAATAGGTTCACGACTCCCGAGACAGTCAAGTCATGCTCTTGCAAGGTGTCGAGCACGAGCTTCAGTACCAGCGTCTTCGCGAGTTCTTGATCCCCTCGACGCAGCAGAAACGGAAGAACGTCTTTGTGGCGCGCGCACGAGCGGCAGATGCCGCGCAAATTCACCTGCAGCTTCCGCACCTCCACTTGCTCCATGAGATCGTTTCGCCCTTTGACTGTGAACGACCGCTGCACCAGGTTCGGAGAGAGGAACCGCCATCGCGAAAAGTAGTGGCCGCCAGCTTCAAACTGGTGGTGGTCCATCTTCCCGAGGTTCATTGTCGTCATCGCGCGTTCAAGTTTTGCTGGCTTTCTCTTGGAAAGAGGACTCGGTGAACGTGAATTGGCTTCGTCTCCATCATCTTCTTCCATCACAACCGGGATTCCAAGAAACTCGGCGTCAAAATTGTCATGCAGGCTCATATAATCAGCGCTTCGTGCTCGCCGAATGTGGTGCTTGGACGCTTCGAAATCACGTCGCTCAGTAGTATCGCCGCGACTGTCTTCGTGAACGTTGGCTTGATCGTGCGTCGGCAAGTCTTCTGATGATGACGAAGAAGCTGAAGATGATGGCGATACTGACGTCGCCCCAGGAACACGAGCTGGTGATCGCAGGGAGATCGGGAGCGGGTGCGAGAACGGGTCGCTCACGTTCCCGTCGCACTTGATATCAAAGAAGAGACTCACGTCGAAATCCAAGCTGTGGCAGACCAGCAGGTTGTCCACAACCGAGTGCTCGAGCGCGGTTCCAGGCGGGAGCATGAGGTTGAGCGACCGCACACACGACACTTTGCTGCGCTCGATCAGGTACAGCAGCAGCTTTGTTGACCGGGTGTCGCCGTACACAGCGTACAGATGACCGTAGAGTGGCGCCAAGTAGAGGTCGTTTCTGCTCACCGGCGCGGAGAACACGAGTCGCGGCAGCTTCTCGACGCTCGAGCCGTGCAATAAATACGGGATGATCTCATTCGCGCGCGACCCGGTGCTGATAATCAGAACGCCGTGGGACGCTGCGTACCAGAACGTGTGGATGTACACGCCGATCGCGCGATGGAGCGCACAGTTGCGCCGCTTTGCCGACACGCGGTAGTGCTCGATGCCCATCTTCGTGATCAGAAACAGATCCTGCGAGCTGCTCGGTGCGCTCGAGTGGGTGTTCCACACGATGCCGTCGTTCAAGATCCGGTTCCCAGCGTTCGGCTTGCACATGATCCAGAACTTCTCTCGCGTCGCGATTCGAATCACCTGCACTTCAATGTCGCTCGTCTGCACTGCGAGGTACTGCTTGTCCAGCGACAGCTTCATGAGCGCGACTGGGTCCACCTGCTCTTTATCGAACACCGTCTGGCCGCGACTATCTCCGACGACCTGGTGCGCGCTCGCTCTGGCACCATCTGCAAAGTCGTACAGTATCGAAACGCCGCAGTGCGAGCGTGCAGCGTTCTCCTTCTCTGTATCATCGTCACTGTAATCGTCGTCGTCATCACCGCCACCTCCATCAGCATCATCATCGCCTGATAATCTGCGTTCTCTATCAACTGCGCCTGCGGACGCCTTCTTCTTCAACGCTTTTCGACTGCCTGTGATCTGGTCCTCTCGCCCCTCTGCGTCAAGCGTCGTATCAAGCGCGATCTGGCGCAGCTTCCTCGAGTGCGGCGAGAGCACGAGCACGCTCTGGTGCGCGTCGTCGTACCAGGCGTGGCGCGAGTCGCCAGTGTACTCCACGCCGCCGCGCGCGCTCAGGTAGAGGTGCCCGTCGTCGCTCATCGCAGCGAGCGCACGGAGCTTCTTGGAGGCGGATGGGATGCGGCGCTTCCTGCAAGTGAAATGCCCCGCCAAATCACACAAACCCTGCTGCTTTGACGCATCTTTCCTTCTCAGGAACGTACTGTGGGAACAAGTATAAGTACGAAGCTTGTATATATAGTTAGAATGTTTCACATAATTTTTATGTGGGTGTATATAGCAGTTTAGTTCGAATAATAACATATAATTGTTTAATAAATGATAAATATGCGATCAACTTGAGTCCATAGAAATAGAAGTACCAGGCTGTACTCGCTTCCTGCCACATTCGTGACGTACTTTTTTGCGGGGGAACAACAACAGCGCAACCAAAGCAAGCAAGGGGGAACACGACAGGAAGAGACCGCGTTCCATCTCTCTCACACACACACTCTCTCTCTCTCTCTCTGCTGGTCGCGTGGGGTCTCTCTATCTGTCGATAACGACCGTCTACAGCGAGCGCGCAGATGTTTCTCCAGTGGGTCGCCAAGTGCGAGCTCGTGCCGCTCTCGGCCGACTCGTACGTGCTCAAGGTGCGTCGTCTTGACCAGCTCGTGATGGAATGCTATGCTATGATGACTCTGCTGATGCTCTTTGTGTCTTTCTTTGTATGCTGTAGAAATTCTCGGAGAAATGTCAGCGCGGCATGTGCGGCATGGTCGTGACGTTCCTGAGCGGGGACAGCGTGGACCTCGCGGACGTGTTGCCGAGCGGCCATCACATCCGATGGTCCATGGAAGTGATCGGACACTCGTTCGCGCTCGGGATGGAGGACGCAGACGTGATCGCGGGTGCGCTCAAGATTTATGAGAAGTGGCTCGGCGTCGAGGCGCCGAACCTCAGTGCTACGAATGGAGCCAAGCCCAAGGACCAACGCCCCGCGTGCATGCAGAAAGTGGAGCAGTCGTTCATTCAGGACATGCTGGGCCAGATGACGCTGCTCTTTGAAGAGAGAACGGACGCTGCGTCTCGGTCTAGCGACGCGCTTGTCGCCAAGCACGTGTCGCTTTGTATCAAGTACGTGACATGTTGAATATGGGGAAGGAAGATGTGCTAATCTCTGAGTACACTAACGCCTTGCATGTGGGCGACTCTCTGCGAAATGTAGAGTGCTGGATGTGTTTGACGCGCTCGTCAAGCGCCGCGGGAGCGCGTTGTCGCCGCAGACCTGGGAACGAATCATCCGCCTGCTGCTCGGCGCTGCGGATGGCGTCCTCCACGGCTCGAAAGGCGCGCTCGGCAACCATCTGTGCGGACAACTGACCCGCATTCTGTTTGAGGTTTACCTCCGATCGCTCCCATTCTGCGGCCCAAAGATCGACATGTGGAGTCTGCTGCAGAAGTTTTGCCGCCGCTGGATTCATCGCATCCTTGTGATCGAGCAGTGGAACGCCGCGACGTTGGCGCTGACCAAGAGTCTGATGAAGCAGATACACGCCCCGGATGCGAGCAAAGAGATCGAGATCATCTGGGCGGAGAACCGCGTGCAGTCGAAGTTCGAGTATGTGTGTATATGGTGAAAGAATTTTGCCTGTGGATGGTTACACTGACTGTGTCTTCTTTGCTACTGTACTCTAGACTGGAAAGCTCGCAGCTCGCGTACGCGTGGCACCGTCTGATTCGTGTCATCGGTCACCCGTCAAGCATCTCAGATCCAGATGTGTACCTCGCTGCCATTGTACGACATTGATTTTATGTAGTTCTTGGTGTGATTTGTGCGGCTTTGAGAGGACTGACGCTCATGTACTACTGCTGTGTACGTGTCGGTGTTTGCAGAAAGGAATCAGTCGCCTCGCAGATGAATTCACTCGCATCGAACAATTGCCAAAAGTCAAGTGGTCGCAAGTGCTAGGCGCGCTAAACTCTGCCCCGACCCGAGACAACTCGATTTTTGCGGCTGTGACGAACGGTGGCGCAGAGGACGATGCGATTGTCAAAGAAGTCGAGAATGGGATGCAGCCTCGGTCGCCTCCTGATGTCAACACCATTCTGCGCTTACTGGGTCCGTGGCTGTTTGATGCGTGCCTCACGCGGAAACCACGGTTTGATGCCGGACGCAGTGAAGCTCTTCGCTGTTTGGGAAAGCTATTGTGCCAGGTATCGGGCGGGCGATCCAAGAAGATCAACTGGGCGTACGGCATCCGCAGTCTAATGGCGCTTCAGAATGCGCTGCTGGATGAGGACGAGCGAATCAGCGCATCGGCGGTCTTCAACTGGTCCAAAGTGTTTGGGCTGTACGGCAACCACACTCTTCGTGGCGTTGGCGTGATCACGGGATCATTCCACAAAGCTGCCGAGCGAATTCTCCGGTACGAATATGCTAATCTCACATTTTGACGCCCCCCACTCTTGGCTGATGTACTCTGTCTGGACTGGTTTGTATGTGTGTTTTTTTGTTTTGTTTTGTAGAACTGCGGAGCGCACGGAGGTGACCACTTCGCCAAAGTTAGCTGACAGTGCTCGTCGAGGTACCGACCCGTTCTACACTCAAGATGAACACTCCGTGGGCGGTATTCCGGTTGTTTTGCTCCGCAGAGCAGCAATTGAAGCGTGCAGCTCCTTGCTCACGCTCCACGCACACCTTCCTGTACGTTTTATTTGTCAATTGGCTGCGGTTCTATGATGAGCTCACCTTCTGACGAAAGTTGTTTGTGTGTTATTTCAGAGACACTTCATCAAAGAAGCCGAGAAACAAATCGTGATGTCCTCGATGCTTGGGATCCCCGGTCTGTATTCGAGCCTGCCAAAGTACACGAGCTCCAACGTTGTAGCTTTGCTGATGCACGCGATCAAGTCCGAGACCGACCCCACGAATCACCAAATGATGATGTGGCTCTTGACGGTTGCCATCCAGCAAGAAGCGTCATACTGGGCGAGCGGCTTAGCATCAAGTAAAAACTCGCAAGTTCCCGTGACAATTCTGCTCATCTGCACGATCGTGAGCAAGTCCGGACGATACAAACCTCAGGTTCTGTTCACAGCGTTCGACTGCCTCCGTCACCTTTCGCTTGTGTGTGAGGAACTCTTCGTCAACGCCGCTAGCTCCGTTGTTCACGTGGTCAACACCTGCTGCGACTTTCTCACCAACAGCGCTCCAATTCTTCGCTCAAGCCGCGCTCCATTCTACCTAGACTCGTTGATGGCAGCCGCGTACCACTGCATCATTGAGTGGATTGTGGCGGCGCCACTATTGCTGAGCAAGCCGCAAGTGATTTCGAAGATCATCGCGACGGTCGTGGATGGCAACGATCGCATCCAGTCGTTCACGTCGAAAAACACTGCTGTGGCTGTCCGTGAGGCAGCACAGAAGTTGGTGAACATGCTGATGAAGCACCACGTCGCCCAAACCACGAGCGGAATGAATTCGCGATCGTCTGTTTTGAACGAAAAGGTGCGTGGTCGACACCATTTGCTTCTGAGACTACTGAATACTAATTCAAAAGTTGTGTACCATTTATTATGTACAGAGTGTTTTGGCGGAGCTGTGCGGTGAAAAAAACGCAGACGTGAACAGCCGCTGTCGGTTCTTTTCGATCAACAAGAGTTCGATCCTGACAGTGATCGAGAAACCCGACAGCGCACCTGGTCCGGGCGAAGCTATCATGATTATGCGCGATTCGACTGGTCGGTACGTCTGGCGATCTCGACCACGATACTGCGATGGTCCACGTCCGAAAACCCTGGACGAGTTTGAAGAATATGTGGAATTGAACAATGCCGAGTCAGATACCGAAGAAGCAGACTCGGATGACGATGGCGACGAACAAGAGGATGAACGTGATAGAGTGCCAGGTGGCAGCGATCCACTCCTCCAAGCGATTCGTGACACTCAGAGCAAGACGACAATGATGAGCTGGCGAGCAGGGACCAGTGCAACTGCTGGAGGAGGTACTGCTGGTATTGATGCTGACTCGAGCAAGGTGCTTTCGGGCGAAGGAAATTCAGGAATGAGCTCGCTGATCGAGAGAAGAGCGATGGCGGCAGGTCGGGACGAAGCGCGTGAGACGCAGGACGCCATTTTTACGGACTTGCTGGAGTACCAAAGCCGGGAAGACAAGGAATCACACCCGTCTACTGGCTTGAACTTGGTTCGATGTGCCAAACCGACAGCGCCTGTGAAAGACAAGAATCTCCGATCGTGGGAGACGGCACGGCGAATGATGACGGAGCTCGGATTCTTGTCGGTTCGAAACTGGGGATCTGTGTTTGCGATGGACGCGTCGACTGGAGAACTGCTTCAGGACCTCGAGTCGCTTGACAAACTCCCAGATCGCGAGACATTTGAGGTCGCGGTCGCTTATGCCACAAGCTTGGGCTCGAAGGGCGGCTACGACAATGCCCACATTGCCAGCAGCTCGGACGTGAGGTCCGGCAACGTCACTCTTTCTCCGGACTACAAGCTCTTCCTTGGTGCGTTGGGCGAACGAGTGGATGCAGAAAACCACATCGGGTACATTGGAAGCTTGGACACCGAGCGTACGAATGGGAAAATGCTTTACCACTCGCACTACAGTCACGAGACCTGCTTCTACGTGCCAACTATGCCACTGGAATCAAAGAGAGGGACAACTCTGGAGGAAACGTCGCAAGAGTCGCTGAGCCTTCTTGAAAGATCGAATGTCATGATCTTGTGGAACGAGTGTCAGCAAAAGTACCGCCCTGGAAGTGTGCTCTGGGACACGGTGTTCAATCTCCCGACGCCAACGTCGCGAGTGATCATCATCATCGACCCTCTCGACAATGATCTCTACTGTGTGCACATTTCGCACGAGTCGTCTCCACTGTTCAACCAGCGAGATGTGATCACCAACGAAGAAGACAACTGCGTTGACGACGGCGAAGTGTATTGCTCTCGGGTACTCGGTCCAATTCAAGACGGCATGGTGGTGAACGGAGCATGGCTGGCGCCGCTGGTGCGCCAAACCGCGATCAACGCCGCGATGTTGTCGCGCTCGTTCCATCGATACCAGTACGATATTGGCGCCATCGCCACATCTCCAGTCGGCCCAGAGGCGAATCGCGCGGAGGTGATCGCGTCGGTTGTGGAGAAGCACATGCGACCCAAGCTCCCAGGCGACTTTTACGGCGGACTCTTTACAGACTCGATGGACTCCAACAACCATCGAAGGGGTTAACACAGATGCAGAAGGAGAAGGCGGCAGTGTATGAGTTATTTGTGTGGAAATGGCGACATGTGGAAAGGAAACTGCGCGAGTGTTTTCTTTTTCCGCTTTCGGTTTGTTGATTCGGATTCGTTTTTGCTGTATTGTGTGTGTTGCTTGTATCGGTTTTTCTTGGCGTTCTTTGCCTATCTATAGGGAGAAAATGCGAGGAGAGAGTCAATGCAAGCGAGAAGAGAAAAATAACCACCAGACAAGAACAGAACGTCAAGATTGGTTGAAGTAAGCGGTATACCAGCGACGTCAAGCTGGCAGTCTTGCAGCATCAAGACGAAGACAGAGCACCAATCTGCGCAGTTTGCAGAAAGTGTTCGGAGGTGCTACAGACACCAAGACGAAGGAAGGAATGAGCAGCAATGGTCGAGGGTCGTTCTTGCTGTCGTCTCCGCGCTCGCTCGCAAAGGGGCTCGGCTTTCATCGAGGCAAGGAGCAGATCGGTGGTCAGGTGGTATCGCGCAACGACTCGAGCAGTGCGAAACAATCCAGTTGCAGTGAATTGAGTGCT
The DNA here is from genome assembly GCA_023334975.1 of Globisporangium sylvaticum. Taxonomy (NCBI): domain Eukaryota; phylum Oomycota; class Peronosporomycetes; order Pythiales; family Pythiaceae; genus Globisporangium; species Globisporangium sylvaticum. Next base: position 4,951 of record JAADVK010000506.1, on the reverse strand, counting down.
GGTGCTTCTGGTGACGCGTCGTTGAGCGACAAGATCATGGAGGGCTACCTGTTTCTTCGCGTGCACGTGCGCCGCCGTCGCTACTGCGTACTGAGAGGTCGGACCTTGCACGTCTTCGACACGAAAGAGGAGTCCGTCGCTGCGAAAGGGAAAGCTGTCGCCATCGCCAAGAAGATCATCACTGTCGTCGGGGTGAAAGATGCCATGGAGTTGGAGAAATCTGTTCGAGCATCGCTTTTGGGAATCGGGAACCATATCAGTCTGGAAAACGCGCTCGTAGTCAGCACTCCAAAGTCAAAGCTCGTCGCTGTCGAAGCTGGGACTCATACGGAAAAGCAGCGGTGGCTGCACGCGATGTCGTGCTTGAATTTCGCATCAAGCGGGAGTGAAAAGTCGTTTTTCCTGTCCATCCTGCAAGATGGCGCGAGTTTTGACGCCCATGTGGCAGTCTCGTTGTTACACAAGTACAGAGACAACGAGGTTGCAACTGAGCTGATCATCGACCGACTCGCCGAGTACTCGGAGCGGAACATCGACGACGTCGAGTTCTACATCCAGCAGATCATGCATCTCGTGATGAACGCGAAGATGACAAAGACGGAGAAGCTCGTGAACCTGCTGCTCTCGATTTGCAAGGCGAAGGCGTACGTCGAGCATCTCGGAAACTGCATCCACTTGGCGCTTCAGCTGTTCTGGCTGCTCGAGGCCAAGATCCAGGACAAAGACCCCCAAGACGTACAATCTGTGTGCGAAGCTGCTCATGTCGATCGAAGCAAAAGTTGTGAACCAGCACTTCGAGCTACCAAACAACCATGGCGCGGGCGGCGTATCGAAGCTGCTAATGGAAATCCCAGGAATGAAAGAGCGGCTGCAAGAAATGACGCGCCAACATTCAGGAAGCCAGGAAGACACTCTTCATAGAGTTGGAACGAAAATGGTCGAATCTCGACCAGAAGAGCTCTCTTCCTCGACAGAGAAGATTCCACCCGCGCTGCTGACAATCAACACGAAAGACATTCTGATCAGCGCTGATGAGCACGTCAAAGGTTCAGAGCAAGAAGCGCGGTCTGTCGCTACACCGGACGTCCAACTGTCCTCTGATGAGATCAAACAGCAGCGCGAACTTCTGCTCAAGTGGATGGAGAAAGAGCGCCAGAAGAGGTACAAGTATTTCCACCAGCAGCGAGATTTCGTCAAGGCGCTCGCTGACATTTCCGAGAAGATGCGCTTGATCGACCCGCCTCAGGATCGCACCCGGCGGCAGCTGGAGCTTTGAAAGCGCGCCGTTCAAGCTCACGAAGGAAATGGTCGAAGTTCTCGGTGGTGTGTCTTCAAGCCTCTTTGGGGAGTTTGTCCAGTTGTTCGTGCTGGGGATGCTCGCTGCGCAGCGCAATGCCGAGAAAATCATCACGCTCGTGGAAATCATGATGCGCAACTCCACTTTTCCCTGTTTCCAGGACCGTGACGTCTCGAAAGACCTGCAGAAGCTTCGCGACCGCTTCCTTCTCCAGCACTCGACGGAGCAGCTCGTGAAGGCGTCGATAAAGATGATCAGCTCAAGCTACAAGAACAAGTGGACAAAGAGATACGACCAGTTCCAGAAAATCACGAACGGCATCTTGCCATAGAAAGATCGCACATTTTGTTGACGAACAGCTCAACGCCTTCATAATCATGATAATGCCACCACGGTTAAATCATCGCTGGGGCTCGTAGTCGAACTGGGATAGACTGAGATCGTTCATGTCGTATTCTGTTGGTGCCTGCGGTCGAGTGGTTTCCGTCTTTATGATCGGTGAGCTCTGCGGCGGCTGGTATCCTGCCATTCTTGTTGGAGGTGGAGCATTTGTGTTTGCCATTCTTGTCGGAGGAGGAGCATTCGTGCCGATCGTGTGCAGTGGTTGACGAGGATACTGCCCCTGTCCAAAAGGCGACGCGTTTGAGGAGGTCGGTGGTGGCTGGTTTTGAGGTACAGCTGGATTGGGTTGATACGCTCTTTGTTGCTGCTGCTGTTGCCCAATTGGCGCTGCTGCGGGGCCGCCATGTGCTGCCGCAATAGCTTGCCTTTTATTCATCCCTGCCGCCTGCATCGCAGAGGTTCGCGAGGCGACTCCATTGAGAGAAGTATTGGGTTGACCGACAGCACCAGTGTTTGTGTTCGTCGGAGCAAATGACGAAGAAGCCGCTTGTGGGCCATTGTTATGTCGTGGCGGGACGGAATTACTCGAAGGAGCATACGCTGCTCGAGGTGGAGTTTGCACTGGCTGTGGACGAGGAGGCTGCACCGGGGTTGGCGCGTTCTGTGGTTGCATCGGAGTTGGCGCATGTTGGGGTGCACTTGGGATTGGCGCGGCTGCAGTCAAGACAGTTGGCATCCCGGACGTGGATACTGCCATTGCAGCAGTAGCTCTCCCCGCCATTTCCGCTGGAGAGGCAGCATTCGTTGCCATAGGCACTCTGTTCGAATGCACGTCTTTGATGTGCTATCGATTGCAGGAAAGTAGTTCAATCAGCAACGTATCAGAAAGAAGAGAATCGTTAAATGTGCGGTGACGACAAATACCTCGCGATCGTAGCAGGAGTTGCCCAAGTACTCTCCAAACAGTCGAAGTGCTCGCTTTCGAGCATCCGAGATACTCGCCTTTGAGGGACACATCAAAATAAAAAAAGCAAAGTGTTAGACATTTGTATGCGCCAATCTACTTCCACAGCAATGGAATCACGCTCTCACCTTCTTCGCTTGTTCGATGGCAGCACCAAGGTCGCGCTGGCTGTCTGCTTGCCCAAACCCAAAGTCTTCATGACTCGTGCCATCCTTCAGCTCGATCCTCACCAGCGAACTGAAGCCGATACTCCATCGATCTCCTTTCTGCGTTCTCTATTGATACGGGCACGCACAAGCAAATCAAGATAATCATTACGGTTAGCACCACGCCATCCAATGACAATTACCTACAACAGGAACAGCACACGTACGTATTCTTCCTTGCACTCGATGATGCGGCACGACCAGCCGTTGAACCCGAACGCCTGGTTCGCCAGCTCAATCGCTTTGCGGCTCTCAATGTACGTCAGACGGGTGCCACCGGGTCCAGGACGGCGCGTCAAGTGGCCTTTGCCCAGCTTCTGGTGCAGGAACGCGTTCACGTTCTGCTGCTCCGTAGACTCGAAGCTGACGTTGCCGAAGCGCGCTCTGCTGCCGTTGACCGCCGACAGGTTCTGCATGAGCTCCTTCGCGATCATGGCCGCCACCATCTGCTTCATGTCGTCGCTCATCATGACTCCGCCCGCCGCTGCTGAATGCTCGTCCTCGCGCTCGCTGCTCTCGTCCAGACGCCTCTTCATGCTTGCTTTGGTCCTTCTGGCTTCGTAATTTGAATTTGATCAGTCAGGCTGTTCTGCCTGCTCAAAAAGTTGCAGTTCTAATTACTCACCAAATTAGATAAAAATACACTTATAGACACATGTACATTTTATTTACAATTTTGCGCTCTGTTTGTAGAATATGCATATTTCAGCAACATATGTAATTAAAACTAACATAGTCACAAGGTATCCACATATTTACAGAACTGTTATACTCAGAGTGATGGTCTCGTGTTGTCGTTGAGGGTGTGTGGACCACACCCAACGACACTTGGCAGCACCACAGCAGAACGGATACGATTGGCTATTAACATGTCCTAATAACTCTGATTCGCTGAAATAGCGTCAAGGGATCCAGACCCGCACTCCCCCTCTCTTTCAGCATGCGTGACCGCCCCCTTGTTGCCTTGCGCAACGTGCCATGTGTCGCTCATTCCCCGATCTCCCGCCGTCAAAGCAACAACACCCTCACAGCAAGCATCAAGATGTCGGACGTCAACACCCTCGTGTTCCAGCCACTGCAGCAGTTCTTCAAGAACAGCGTGCACCTCGTCAAGAAGTGCACCAAGCCAGACCGCAAGGGTGCGTGCTCATTGCAATCGATCTCTTGTCACACTCACTGACTCTCTCTACGTGTGTGAATATGCGAGTGTCGGATCGGTGTATTGACATGTGCATGTGTTTCCCCGTTTGCCGTTGCCTCACGATAGAGTTCACCCGTATCGCGGTTGCCACGTCGGTCGGCTTCCTGATGATGGGCTTCATCGGCTTCTTCGTCAAGCTCGTGCACATCCCGATCAACAACATCCTTGTTGGCGGCGGAAGCGCGTAAGCCAGACCGCCCCCGACAGTTTTTCCCGTTCCCGACGAGGCGGAGAGGAGAGAGAAGAGAGAGGATGAATGACGTAGCGGGCTGCGTGCCTGTTGCTGTTGTCTGACTCTCTTTTGACCGATTCTTCGCCGTTTATCAAGATCGTTATCGAGCGTCCGCCATGTGCGCGCCACCGCCACGTACACACAACAAAAAATCAACACAAAAAACACAAGAACAAGTGGGAGCGAAGATTGAAGCTTTCACAAATCGAGATGGAGTGGAGAAGGCCGCGTGTGGTGAGGATCTCGAAATGGTTTTCTTATTTATGATCCGCCAACTCATCATCTCTCACCCGTGCATGCGCTGTCTCCACCCTGCTCGATTACATACCATGGCAGTCGACTCTCGGTAAATGGCTCGATAAGAAGTCAACCTAATAGATATAGTAGTTTGATCATATCCGCCCGTCTTGACTCACTTCCAGTTTCCCCAGAGCCGTGGATATGTGCAAGAAGCAACGCAGTCGTATTTTTGGACCTAGGGGCTCAACGGTCACTTCAACCAGTGTGCTCTGACGTCGTGGCAGGAGCAGGCATTTGCAAACGAAAGCCAATGGAGCAACTAGGCGAGCTCTCTCCGCAAGAACAAGCTCGTGCGTCAGCGCTGGAGCGCGAGCGCCTCTGTCACGTCAATGGGAATCCGCTCACGAAGCGAGCGTTCGCGTCACGCCAGCAGTACGCGTCCCCGCAAGGCGTGGACGTGAGTGCACTT
>JAADVK010000505.1:0-23281 GCA_023334975.1 Globisporangium sylvaticum | reverse complement strand
CCCCCCCCCCCCCCCCACACACACACACACACGCGCGAAAGGGTGACAACCATCCAGTTCAAGCAAAGGACAGGGGTCGTGTTTCGTGTTCTGTTAGTCTCTCTCTCAGTGAGGCTGCGCTGCCTGCCTCTGGTACACGCGCCGTCCGTCCCTTGAGGGTCTCGTAACCCGCCATTCCCGATTTCGACCGACCCTGCTCTGCTGCACCATGCGCGTCATTGCTTCCCAGTGCCTGCTCGCGCTGCTTTTCCTGTCGGTGCTGCTGCTCGACGCCGGCGTCGTGGTGTTTACGTCTGCAAAGACTTCCAAGTCCACGCCGACGCCTTCACCTGTCGTCGAAGTGGCTACACCAGCACCAGTCGTCACGGAGACCCCAGCGCCTCAGGTCAGCAGCACAGCAGACTCGGCGTCTTCCGCTGCCACCACCGCCACCACCACCACTGCTCCTGATCCGATCGCCACCACCGGCCCGTCACCCGTGCCGATCCACTCGGCGCAGGTCAACTCGAACACGTTCCGCGTGACCGACAACCTCGTGTGCCCCGACATTGTGGCCAACCGCATCAACGCCGTGTACACGAAGAACAAGAAAGTGTTCGTCACGTGCATGGAGAAGAGCGGGTACCAGATCTTTCCCTACTCTGGCAAAGTGCCGACCGCTCAGGACATCACGCTGATGGTGCAGAGCCCCGAGTGCATGGCAGTGATCACGGCGGTGGCGATGGCCGACCTGCCGGCGTGCTCGATCGGCGACATGCCCGTGAAGGCGGTGGTCGAGACGCTGCTCAAGATCTCCGTCGACATGGCCGACGGCGCCAAGGCTCCATCGGCGGTCGAGTTTCACGCGCTCATGGCGTGGCGCCGCGACGTCAACGCCGCCCAGGCCGCTGGTCTGCCGTACGACAGCGACTCGGAACTCTACGCGATCTTCAAGAAGGCGCTCTGGCGCGCGCTCACGGCCACCAACGTCAAGGTGCTCGCTGACATGACCATCGTCTACAGCAACGCCTCGGCGCAGACCTTCGCTGACACGACGGGAAGCTCGCTGGCGGGCACAGCGGCCAGTGTGAAGGCCAGCGACGCGAGCAGCAGCAGCGCGGGCATAGCGGCCTCTGTCATCAAGCCGTCTGCCTCGGAGACGAGTACCCAGAGCTCGCCGGCGACTCGTCCAGGAGCGTCGTCCTCTAACCTTGTCGTGGGAATCACGACGCTCACTGCTGCGGCCCTTGCCTTCGCGCAAGCGGTTTAGCTTAGCAATGCTGCAGTGTCCTCCAGTTTTGTTCCAAGCACCTACCTACTGTCTGAGGTAGTGATGTCCCTCCCTCAAGCCATTATGGCTGTCCATAATGAGTGCGTGTGTCTGTGTATCTGTGCAAGTTGTTTCTTTAATATAAATCGAGGATCTCGATGGTGTCGTGAATATGAAAGGAAGCCCTCCATGTCTGCCTATCTGTACACTTGTCCGTGCCGGGTGAGTGCGACGGCAGGACGATTCTCTTTGATAGTCGAGTCTCCCTCATCTCGGAGGGCTTCATGATGTCCCGAGTACCTTGACTTGGGGTACCTCAGCTGGTCAGCAAGCCAGCCAATATGGCCACCTCCACTTCCGGTGGCCAAATACAAGCAGATTGAGTGTGTCCCAAGTCAACGATCAAGCTCAGCACTTCGATTGTGTCTTGCCATTAGGTACTCTGGGAGTACATGAACGAACCTGTCCCGCGGCATAGAGGCACTCACTCACTGACACTTCAACCAGAGAGCAGAGCCTCACACCAGACAGATGGACGGGGGATAACGTGACCTCCTGGGCTGCCTGGTCATCGTCCGAACAGAAAAGCAAGAGGCACCTGCGCTTCTGGTAAAGACGGAGAGAGAGAAAGAGAGAGAGAGGTTGACCAGACTGACTGATGGACCAGGTCCTACCAGTCCTACCCTTCATCTCGCACACACATAGCCATTCACTCATCCCTCAGTCAAGTGATCGAATGACCCAGCAGTCTGTAAGTTGACCCGTCGACACTGCGACTGCTTTCGTGCGCGTCCGCCACCAACATGCCAAAGCCTCCAGCTTTCGTGCTGACACTGCTGCTAGCGATCTTCACCACCGCAGCAACAGTCCCAGGCAGCAGCTCAGCCGCTCCGAGCCTCAACTACACTACGAGTACTCCATGCGAACCCCAGATCGGCGAGCTCCTCGGGGAGCTCTACGCCCAGAACCGCCACGTCTACGAGCAGTGGCAGCAGGAGACCCCAGACAAGTACACGCTCCTGCCGTTCTCCGGCTCGTTGCCCAGCGACGCGCAGCTCAGCGCCATGGCGTCGTCCAAGTCGTGTCTCTACTTTTACCAGGCGATCCTGCTGCTCCCGGGGATGACCGAGTGCGTGCTGGGCGGCATCGGCGTCAAGTCTGTCGCGGAGACGCTGCTCATGACGTCGCAGGACCCGCTCCAGGGCTTCGCAGTGCTGAATTCCCGCGAGTTCGCGCAGTCCCTCACGTGGCGCCACGAGCGCAACGTCGCGCAGCAGAGCCAGAAAAAGTTCGACACGCGCTCCAGGTCCGCGAAGGAGTTTGACGCGCAGCTGCGCGATGCGCTCGCGCGCTTTGAGCTCACGATCATGGAGAACCTGCGCATCCAGATCAAGGGGACGGTGATTGGGGTCAAACCCAGTGGTGGTGGCGGTAATGGCGATACTTCTGGTAGTACTACTGAGTCTGGAGCAACGGCATCAACTGATACGAGTACCAAAGACGAGATCATCCGGCAGTTCCAGTTGTCATCCGACGGGATGACCGCAACGTCAACTGGGAAGCGCAACAGCGCCTCTAGGTCATCGTCAGAGCTCAGCCTGGTAGTATCGTTAGTCTTTTCAATAGCAGCGCTCTGGCCACCCATTTTGAGTCAGTGAATACAGATGGGATAGCTCTTCGCAGTGAAGATGGGTACACTCGCTGCAGTGGCATGGGTAGTACACTTTCGAAAAATCCCCGCGTGCTCACAAGTAAAACAAAACGTAAATCTATCTATTCTGAACAATTTAAAAGCCATACTCTCTCTCTCTCTCTAGCTCTCTATCCGGTCTAGAACTTGGCTTTGCGCTGCTTGTTGAGCTCTCTCTTGGCGTCCTTCTTGTGCTGCTTGGCGAGGTCCTTCGTGGCCTCTTTCTTGTCGGCCTTGGTGAGCGCCAGCGGGTTGATCATCACGCCCGCGCGCTTCATCACCTTGGGCACCGTGAGCGCGCTCGTGGACGCCGGCGTGTTCCAGTCGCTGCCCAGCGGGTTGCGCATCGCCATCTCGTACTCCTCGCGCGACGTGAACGGGTACGGCACGTCCTGCACCGCGAACTTGGCGGCGCGCTTGTCCTTCTTCTCGTTGATCAGCACGCGCGCCATCTTGGCGTCCTTGCGGCTCGCCAGCACCTTCTTCTTCGTGTCCGCCGCGAGCTTCTTCGCCTGCTCCTCGCGCGCCTTCTGGCGAAACGACACCTTCACGCCGTCGCCGGCCCAGCTTCCCCACCCGGTCATGCCCACGAGCTTGGCGATCTCGGCACCCTTCTTCGCGGTCGTGTCCTGCGACGCGATCAGCTCCTTCTCGCGCGCGATCTCGTCCTCGTCTTCGTCCGCGAACGCGAACGCGCGGCGCACGAGCTCTTCCTGGGTCAGCTTGCCGTCGGCGGTCTTGGCGTCCGAGCCAGCAGTCTGCTTGGACTTCTTGCTGGCGTCCTTGGCAGTAGCAGCAGCATCCGTAGAGCTGCTGGCTCCGTTGGTCGTCTGGTCGAGCTTGCGCTTCTTGTTGTTCTTCGCGCCACCCGTGAGCACCGAGAGCGAGTTCTCGGCGGCCGCAGCCGCCGCGTCCTTGGTCACCGACTTGGAGAGCGACTCGATCGCGCTCGCGACGTCGGCACCGGTCTGCTCCTTCTTGGTCGCCGCCTTCTTGTTGCGCTTCTTGGACTTGGTGTTCGTCGCCGCGCCGGTCAGCCACGGGTTCTCCTCGGTCTCGTTGCGCTCCTCGGCCTGCACTGGCTCATCAGCCGCAGCAGCGGTCTTCTTGTCCTGGTTCTTGTTCTCCTTGGCACTGCCACCCAGCTCAATGGTCTTGGCAGCAGCTTCCGCGCCAGCCTCGAGACCCAGCGCCTTGCTGCTGGTGCCGTCACCGAGGTCAACGGCGATCGCACCCGAGGCGCGCGCCGAGAGCCCCTTGTCCATGCTCACGCTGCCCGTCTGCAGCGAGCCCTTCGGCAGCGCCTTGGCGACCGCCTCCTTGTCTTCGGCCGTGGCCTTGACGTTCTTCTTCTTCTTGTTCTTCTTGGCGTCCTGGGACTGCGCCTTCTTCGCCTCCTTCTTGCCTTCCTCCCCAGAGCTGAGCTCGTCGCCGTCCGACAGCAGTCCGTCGTCGCCGCCCTTGAGCTCGCGGAGCAGCTTCTCGGTCTCCGTGCGCGCCTTCTCGCGCTGCTTCTGCACGGCGCGCTGCATGAACTTCATGCCGTGCAGGCCCTTGGTCTGGCTCGCGTTCGCCTCGTCGTCATCGATCTCCATCACGAGCGCGCCGGCCTGCTTCTCGAGTCGCTTCTGCAGACGCGTGACCGCGTCCACGCCGTCGTTCTCGTCGCCCGAGTCGTCGTCCAGGTCGTCGTCGTCCTCGCTGTCGGCCGTGTGCATCTTGCGACGCAGCTCCTCACCGCGACGCAGCTGGTCGGCGATCGCGCCGCGGGTCTCGTTGTCCGCCTGGATGCCGCGCTTGAGCTGGTGCTTGACCCACTTGGACGTGTTCGTGTGCTTGAGCGTCATGCGCTCCTCGGCGCGCTTCTCCGCCATCTCGTTCTCGAGCTGGTCCGCGAGCTCCGGGTCGAGCTCACGGAGCTGCTTGTGCTGCTTCTCGGCCTGCTTCTTGTCCTGGCTGTTGCGGATCTTGTGGTAGAGCTTGCTCTTGATCTTCTTGATGCGCTTCTGCTTCTGCTCCTCGTAGAACATGAGCGCGCGCATCTTCGCGAGCTCCTGCTGGCGCGCGATCACTTCTTCCTTCGACACCTTCTTCTGCGCGAGCTCCTCCTGCTCGTCCTTGGCGATCGTGCGGTCGCTCAGGTCGCCCGCCTTGAGCAAAGCCTCGACGTCCTTCTCCATCGACGTCTGCGCCGAGAACTTGCTCGTCAGCGACGCCGCCGTGAGGTTCTCCATCTTGGGGATCTGTTCCCGGAAGTCCATCGTCTCCTTCTGGCGGTTGCGGCGCACGACCGTCTGGAACAGGTCCACGTCCTTCTTCTTCTCCGTGTACGCGATCTTGCGCGTCGCGCGCTCTTCGTGCACGGGCGCCACCGCCGCCTGCAGCGCGCCGCTGCCGTTGGTCTCCAGGTCGCGCACTTGCTTCTTCACCTTGCTTAGGTTGAGTCCTTTCTCGTCGCCCGTGGCAGTCGACGCAACGGCGTCATTGCCACTGCCGCCGCCCAACAGGCTGTCCAGCGTGAGCTCGCCGTCGCCGCCGGCAATCGCCGCAGACAGTCTGACGCCGTCCGTGCTGATCTCCGTGAGCTTCTTCTTCTTTCGCTCCGGCACGAGTCCGTCCGCGAGCGAGGACAGATTCTTTGGCTCGTCTTCGTCGTCGCTGTTCTCTAATGCGCTGTCCTCACCGTCGTCATCATCGTTCTTCGTGGACAAGCGCTTCGCTGGCGCCGTGCCGAGCATGTCGGAGAGCAGATCGCCGCCGGCAGCTTCATCATCTTCGTCGTCTTCCTCTTCGTCGTCAAACGTAGCAGCATCGTCGTCTTCGTCGTCATCGCTGCCAGCGCTCTGCTGCTTCTTTTTCTGCTGCTGCTGCGTCGCCTTCTTCTTGTCCTTGGACGCGAAGAAACTGCCGTATGACTGCTCGTCCTCCGAGTTGAACGCCTCGTCTTCGTCGATCTCCGAGTCGTTCTCGAACGTCTCCGGCTGCTCGTACTCGTAGACGCCGTCGATGTCCATCTTGGCGTTCATGCGCTCCTCCTGCTCGTCGTCCTCTTCGTCCGAGTACACGTCCTTGGCGATGCTCTTCTCCTTGCCCGCACCAGCGCCATTGCGCTTCTTCTGCTGCTTGCCTTTGCCCGCCGCGCTCGCCTTCTTGCCGCCGCCCGTCGCAGGCTTCGCGGCGCTCTTGCCTCTGCTCTTTGGTCGCGCCATGCTGCTCTGCTGCTGCTCTGTGTGTGTGTGTGTGTGTGTGTGTGATGTGTATGCGCGGCAGCCGATGCGAATGGATTGAGCGCAAGAGAGCTCTTCGTCTTTGGAAGAAGGCAATTGGAGCTTCAAAAGCTTGTCAAGCGTCACTTGGTTGGTGGTTAGCAAGTGTACCATTTCAGAAGTGCGCTGCTGTGCGCTTTGCCACAGGTACTGTAAAGTCTGTTTAATATGCTACAATGCTCTCTTTAACTGAGTTACCAATTTAAACAAGGTGCAAACTGACTCGTAGTGGAAACCCAAAAGACGCTCGTAGTATATAAATCTACCCTTTCACACGTCGCAGGAAAACGTCAAATAGCATTTTAAAAAAGCAGACAAACCATAAAAAGGCCATTCACACCCTTCAAACAGCAAATGTATCGGAAAGGGTGTGAACGCTCTTTCGGACTTAATCGAGGTGATTCACACCCTTTCCGATACATTTGCTGTTTGAAGGGTGTGAACTGGCCTTTTATGGTTGCTTCAGGTTTAGCGACATCGATGTGGGCCACACAGATCAATCCTACTGAACCGAATACTACTGCGCAGCATGCTGCTTGCTGGGCTCGGCGTCGCTTCCTCGCACCTGGCACACAACATGCAATCTTACGACGTGTGAAAGTCGTCAGGACTGGTTTCGCGATCTTCCCAATCTCGCCAGATGATCGACCCATGGCAGCCCACTTTTCTCTTGCCCCTCGTTACCACTCGCATGGCTGAAGATGGCTTCACCGCCGCTGCAACAGACAGCAGCAGCAACAGCCACCGGTACGCCAGAGCGCCGCACCTCTGCGCGCTCGGCGTCGGCACCGTCATCAGCGGCGACTTCTTCGGCTGGCAGTCGGCGCTCGTCGCGGGGTTCGACGGACTGCTGCTCGTGCTCGTGGTTGTCACGGCTCTGTACGTGCTGCTGGCGTTCTCCATCGCGGAGCTCTCGACGATGTTCCCGTCGGGCGGCGGTCCCTACGTGTTCGCGCTGCACGGGATCGGCGACTCGGCCGCGTTCTTCGCTGGCATCGCCGAGAGCCTCAAGGTGATCGTGACGTGCTCGGTCGTCGTCACGGGCATTGGCTCGTACCTGAACCAGCTGACGGGTCTGAGCGAAGCGTTCGCGCCGCTCTGGTGGGTTCTCTTCTACGTGAGCTTCGTGGCGCTCAACGTGCACGGCGTGGCGCTGTCGTTCCGGGTCCAGGTGGTCGCCACGCTGCTCTCGATCGTACTGCTCGTGGTGTTCTACGTCGCTGCGATCCCGCACTTGTCCTACGACCAATGGGTCGTGCAGCAGCACTGGCGGTTCCCGAGCGGCTGGGACGGTATCATCAAGGGCGTGTCGTTCGCCATGTGGTTCTACCTGGGCATCGAGGAGCTCCCGCTCGCGGTCGAAGAGACCATCGAGCCGGAGAAGAACATGCCGATCGGGCTCGTCTCCTCAATCGCAGCGCTCGTCGTGATTGCGTTCTCCACCGTTGTTTGCAACTCGATGATCCGCCCTGGCGCGAGGGTGATCTCGATGTCCGCCTCGCCGCTGCTCGAAGGCTACAAGAGCGTCTTTGGCGACAACAGCGCCACTGCGTGCGTCACGTGGCTGCTGATCGTCGGGCTCATCAGCAGCTTCCACTCGTTCATCTTCTGCATGGGTCAGCTGCTGCACGCGATCGCGCGCGACGGGTTCCTGCCGCGAGCGCTCACGAGGTGTCATCCGCAGCGCGAGACTCCCTATGTGGCGCTGATCGCTGGCAGTGGACTGGGGTTCGCTGTGACGATCCTGCTGCACGCCACGATTGGGGACGCCGCGCTCGGCTCGGTGCTCATCAACCTGTCGCTCATCGGCGCGCTCGTGTCGTACGCGTTCCAGCTGGTCGCGTTCATCCAGCTGCGCAGGCATGACCCCAGCCGCGCTCGCCCCTACAAGAGCCCGTTTGGGGTCTGCGGCGCCGTGGTGAGCCTGGGGCTGTGTGCACTGGCACTGCTGTCGATCGTATACAATGGCGTGTCGAGCCCGGACTTTCTCGCGTCGCTTGGCTGCGGCGTGGCGTTCTTTGGCTGTGGCGGGGTGTACTACCTCTTGAAGGTCCGGCCCTCGCTCGCGTGCGGGGAGAGCGCGATGCCCTTCCTGCGCAAAATGCAGCCAGCGAAATAGCCTGAGCCTGAGGTAGTGGAGTAGAGGCCAACAAGGAACAAGGACTCGGATTGAAAGCTCTGGAGGGCGCTGGACGTGGCGGCTTCAGTTATGAAGCAGTTGGCGAGAGAGTGACCAACGAAACAATGAAATGGGGCAGTGGACGCAACTCTGAGTACTGTAGCACTACTGCGTCCACATCAGCATCGAGGAGTCATTACCAGACACAGTATCCACTGTGGCCAAGCGTCCGCCTTTTGTTTTTGCTTGTCGATCCAGGAGCGCTTGCTGCTATTGAAAAACCGACACATAAGCGACCGTCAACAGAAATGCTGCCTGTCCGAGCCAATTGCGGACCCATTTGACACAAGTCCCACTTCTCGTTTGACTGGAAGGTGGTAATGGTTGCCGACGCTCAGTGCGTCACCGGCACCTACAGTACAGTACTTCCCGAAAAAAGAAAGCGATTTTGACTTTTTGGCCTTTGAAAAACGAGTGTGGTCTGATTGAAGTGCGTGTGTTTGTGATTCGGTGATCCAGAATCCGAGATGGATCTTGATCGAGGATTTGAACCTGACGAGGGATGCGTAGGAGAAACCTCATAGAAAATGAGTGTTGAGTGGGCTCCAGACGAAGGGAGAGAGAGCATTCTTTTTCTTGGGAAGCTTGATGCGTCCAACAAAGTTGCTCCAGGTTCCAAAGTGCAGGTGCACTCGCTCGGCAAACTCAAGAGACATACGCGCACACACTTGACGAGCCTCGAAGGAGACGACCGTCAAGATCGCACTTTGCTCCTTTTGCTCCTTTCGTAGCTCTTCGGGCTTGCTCAAATGAGCTGCTCGCAAGCAACCTTTCAAGCTCACTTTTCAGCCAAGCAGCGCTTGAAGCTCCATGTGAACCCAACCACCAACCTGAGAACCCTGAGAATGCATGAATGCAAGTTAGTTAGAGCCAGTGTCGCCTTGGCGCTGACACGAGCTGCGCGTCAAGACAAGAGCAGACCGCCGATGCAAAATGCGCGTCAAACGGCGGAGCGAACGCAACAGCCAAACAGACACGTTCTCGCTCCAGAACATGTGATCGCGTGACGGCTTTTTTCTGAGGATCACGGTGTGCGGAATGAATGAGGGCGGACGGCGAGCGGATTCGCCTTCGAGCAGCACAGTAAGCCGCGAATTGCCAAACAAAGCACATTGATATAGGAGAAACCACTCGGTTTCGTTTCGACTGGTGTATACTTTCGTGCGTTGATGTAGTTTTCAGCGGATCCACCAGTTCCGACAATGTCCACTTACTCAAACCAAGTGAGGCAATCTGAGCTCTTCCGCTGGTGTAAAATGATAGAAACTGGACGCATGGAGATGGGCTCATCTTCCCCTCTTTTTTCTCGCAACAAACGTTCCGGTCACCCAATGGAGCCAATCACAATAAAGAACCAATCATTTCCGCCAATCACAGATCTCCAAAAGACGAAAAGATGGGCAGAAAACGCACCACCCAGGGCTAGGGCAACAACCTACGGTACCCCTAGCCGTTTGTGTGTGTGGCCAAAATGGACAGGACCACAGGGAGCATCACATCACTGGGAGAGAACCCATCTCGCGGGCTTCAGCTCTCGCTCGATGTGTTGCCGCCTGCTTCTCTCTCGGTCGCTTTCTCGCTCGGTGTGTCCCGTTGTGGCGCGCTCTGCTCTTTCCTTCTCGTCCATTTCGCAATTCTCGCCCAACTGCGCAATCGCCTCCAGTCCACAGTCCAGACAGAGCTCTTCGCGACCAACAAGAAGCCAAGAAGACAAGAAAGCCATGGCGGACGTACAATCGGCGACGACGCAGTCGCACCGCTTCGCCAAGGCGCCGCACCTCTGGGCGCTGGGCGTCGGCGCCGTCATCAGTGGCGACTTCTTCGGCTGGCAGTCGGCGATGATCGCCGGCTTCGACGGCCTCCTGGTCATCCTCTCGATCGTCACCGTGCTCTACGTGCTGCTCTCGTTCTCGATCGCCGAGCTCTCGACCACGCTGCCGTCTGGTGGCGGTCCGTACGTGTTTGCGCTCCACGGCATCGGCCCGCAGGCCGCGTTCTTCGCGGGTCTCGCCGAGAGTTTGAAAGTGGTGATCACCTGCGCGGTCGTCGTCACGGGCATCGGCTCGTACCTGAACCAGCTGCTGTCGCTCGACACCGACTACGCGCCGATCTGGTGGATCGTGTTCTACGTGCTCTTCGTGATCCTGAACGTGATGGGCGTGGAGCTCTCGTTCCGCATCCAGCTCGTGGCCACGCTGCTCTCGGTCGTGCTGCTGCTCGTGTTCTACGTCGCGGCGATCCCGAACATCTCGTACGACCAGTGGGTGGTGCAGCAGGACTGGCAGTTCCCGGGCGGCCTCGACAGCATGATCAAGGGTCTCTCGTTCGCGCTCTGGTTCTACCTGGGCATTGAGGAGCTCCCGCTCGCCGTGGAAGACACGATCGAGCCGGAGAAGAACATGCCGCTCGGCCTCGTCTCGTCGATCGGCACGCTCGTGGTGCTCTCGTACGCCACGGTGATCTTCAACTCGATGATCAGCCCCGGCGCGGCCGCGATCTCGCTCTCGGGCTCGCCGCTGCTCGACGGCTACAAGAGCGTGTTCGGCGACAACAGCACCACGTCGGCGTTCACGTGGCTGCTCGTGGTGGGTCTCATCTGCAGCTTCCACTCGTTCATCTACTGCATGGGCCGCCTGCTGTTCGCGATCGCGCGCGACGGCTACTTCCCGCGCGCGCTCACCAAGGTGACGAAGCAGGGCACGGCGTACGTGGCGCTCATCGTCGGCAGCGCCATCGGCCTGTTCGTGGCGATCCTGCTGCACTTTATCATCGGTGACGTGCGTCTCGGCTCGGTGATGATCAACCTGGCGCTCATCGGCGCGCTCGTGTCGTACGCGTTCCAGCTCACGGCGTTCATCCGCCTGCGCCTCAACGAGCCGGACCGTCACCGCCCGTACAAGAGCCCGTTCGGCGTGCCTGGCGCCGTGATCTGTCTCGTGCTGTGCGCGCTGGCGCTCTTCTCGATCATCTACAGCGGCGTGCAGTCCACGGACTTTTTGGCGTCCGTGATCGGCGGCATCCTGATCTTCGTGCTCGGCGGCGTCTACTTCGTGCAGGTGGTCAAGCCGACGCTCGGCAACGCCAAGGCCATCCGCGACCCGCTGCTGAGCGCCAGCGACGTCGCCCACAAGATTTAAGGATCTTGAGGGTTTTTTTATGTGTCCCAAGAACAAAGTAAGAAAGCGTCATTGTGCTACCTACACGCATGGACAGTTTGTAATAGTTTGATAAATGAAAAATGATCTCAAAAGAGCGTGGTGATCTTCTCCTTCTCAGATTGATCGTCCGCATCGTCAGTCAGTTTGGCTGAAAACGGATACCAGGATGGACGACTGACTATAAAGAAGAGAGCGGGCTCACGGGACTTGACGAAGCACGCCGATGATAGCTCAAGGACACACGCCACAAGCTCATGCTCCCAAGCTAACACGTTCAAGTTCAAGCTCATGCTGGAGCACCCCAACCCAACAACACTCAAGCTCATCTTGAGCACCTATTCGTATTCAATGGTCAACCAACCAGTTTCTCTTTTAAAAGACTTTTTGATACAGCTATTCTCTTGTAAAAGATTTTTGGCACAGTTAAACGACTCATGTATACGGTTATTCTCTTTAAAAAGAGTATTTGGTCCGTTTATTAGGCAAGTCGGATAAGTGACCTCTTCACCAGATCGCATGCCAATCAAAATTGGATCTTGGAAGGTCAGTCTATTGGCCTGAACCTTGTCAATCTTTCGATGCGAATACCTGCAGCACTTGGCTGCAGCTCAAGAGCGCGAGATACTCGCGGGCGTATGCTTCGGCTCAGGAACGCGCATGCACTGCCATTCTCTACGTCGCTGCTGGTGCTGGCAGCGGTAACGTACTGCTGCGTCTGTGCCATCATGAACAGCGTCGCGGCGAGTCCCGCGCAGATCCGTCCTCCCCCTGGGCTGGAGGCCGCTGCCCACGAAGCTGTGCACCTCTACAGAGCACTCCGCCCATGAAGAAGATCGCGCGATGCAGTTGTTCCAAGCCTCCATCGACAAGTACCCGCTGGCGCACGCGTACAGCAACCTCGGGCTGCTGCTCATCGACTCGGGTGGTGGTGATAAAGATGCGGATGCTGCGACTAGGGAGCTGGCACTCGTGACGCTCTCGCAAGGCGCCGCAGTCGCGAGAGAAGCTAACGAGACCGACACTCTCGCGGCGATTGAGAGCAACATCGGGTACATCATCCGCAGCCAGAACGCGAAGAGCGTGGCGCTCTGTCTGGAAGCCATCGCGCACTTTGACCTCGCGCTCCAGGCGGATCCGCTCCATGTCAACACGCTCTACCACAAGGCGTCGGCGCTCTACGAGCTGCGCGAGTTCCACGCAGCCGAGGGAGTCTATCGCCAGATCCCAGCGCTCAAGCCCAGCCGCATCGTCGTCAATCATCTGGGGTACCCTGGCGCCACGGGCTCGACCGCCACGGACTTTGTGATCGCCGACCGGTTGGTGGTCCCTCCTGAACGAGCACAGGCGACCATGAGTGAGCAGGTGGTGTACTTGCCGTCCACGTACCAGAGCAACCTGCACGAGCGCGAGCCCCAGTCCTGTCGTCTGGTAGAGAACAATTTCGACCTTCTGGGGGACTTGGAGGACCCAAGCCTTATCAGTGTCAAGCGCTGTCCGCTAGCCACTCGTTCGGACCATAACCTACCACCTGGGGGGACCGTGTTTTGCAACTTCAACACGATCAACAAGATGGAGCCGGTCTCCTTCTCTCTGGATGCAGATCCTCCATCAAGTGCCCGAGAGCATGCTTTGGTTGCTCGAGCCAAACAGCGAGGACGCGGTGACGATCATGACCACTTTACGTGCCGAAGCACAGGCGCACGGTGTCCACCCATCGCGTGTCATTTTCGAAAAATGGGCAGAGAAGCGCGCGCACATGGCGCGCTTGACGCTCGCCGACATTTTCCTGGACTCGCTGGTCTACAACGCGCACTCGAC
This sequence comes from Globisporangium sylvaticum, assembly GCA_023334975.1. Classification (NCBI taxonomy): domain Eukaryota; phylum Oomycota; class Peronosporomycetes; order Pythiales; family Pythiaceae; genus Globisporangium; species Globisporangium sylvaticum. The sequence continues at coordinate 9,921 of JAADVK010000505.1, read as the reverse complement.
GGCGAGCGACGCGCTCTGGGCGAACGTGCCGCTCGTGCTGCTCTGGGGCGACGCTTTCCCCTCGCGCGTCGCAGCGTCGCTGATCCAGAATGCGCTGCCAGAGTTCCCGGAGATCACTCCTCAATCGGTCAAAGAATACGAGCAGCTCGCGGTCGAGTTGGCTCGCAACCCAGTGTTACTGAGAAGGTATCGTCGTGAACTCGCGTCTCAAGCGCTCGCGTCGCCGCTGTTTGACAGCAAACAGACCACTTCGAGCCTCAGGGCTTCGTATGAAGTCATGCACGACCTCACGCACAGAGTGGGGGGTTCCCAACACCAGTCCCAAGAAAACCATCACGCCCAGAAGAAGCGGTTCCACGTGGTTGTGAACCCAGAGGCTTCGTCTTGGGCTCTGGATCCTGCTTCAAGGAAGGCGAACACAAAGTCCCGGATTCAGAGAGCGGTTGACGACGGATTGCGCAACCAGCGAGCTGGGAATTCCCAGATCGCGCAGTATCTCTACCAGTTGGCGCTGCAACCCGACCAGAATCATGGAGACGCGCTGCATCTGCTCGCGACGCTGTACTTTAAACGTGGGGACGCTCGCCAAGCGCATCTGTTGCTTCACAGAGTTGTCGAGAAACACCCTGATGTGGTGCTCTACCGGATGAACGCGGCGCTGGTCTCTACGAGTCTTGGGGACGCAAAGAATGCTGCGGAACAGGTAGGTACAGTGCTCTGTAGTTAACTAGTCATCCCCAATTGACTTGTGGTGCTGGTTTGCTGAGACTGCTTTGTGGCTCTTGGTGGACTTGCCAGTTTCGACAGGTATTGCGGCTTGAGCCACTCAACACTGTCGCGTTCACCAAGCTGGTCGGGATCTGATTTGACGCTCAAGACTTCGAGGCTGCTGTGCAGACTTAAGGCGTTCGGCGGTCCCATCTTGTCGTCTGCTTCTTCATCTCTCAGTGGTGGTGGCGATGAGGTGCTGAGCGACCAGGAGCGAGAGTCCATGCTCCTGCGGTTCAGCTACGCACTGGCGATGACCGGTAGCGAAGTGGAAGCGATCGGTTTCCTGGAAGAAGCGATTGTAAAGCACCCGACCTACTACAAGGCGGGCTACAACCTCGTCGTGCTCTCCAACCGGCAGGAGCTCTACCGCTCGGGCGAGCAGTGGCTCGTCAAGGTTGTGCTCGCCGAGAGCCACTTCAACTTTGAGACGCGTGGCAAGAGTTTCCGCAAACTGCCACGGCCCATGGGTGATATGAACAGGAAGAAGGTGGTCGCGATCTACTGCCACGAGTACGGCCAAGCGTGGTGGGGACACTGGGGACCGTCGTCTCTGGAAACAGGACTTGGGGGCTCGGAAGAAGCCGGCGTGTTCCTGTCAGCTGAGCTCCAGCGACTCGGGTACTGGGTCGAGGTCTATGGGGATCCGCCCGAGCAGGACACCACTACAATTGCGACTGACTCCCAAGGCGTGGCGTGGTACCCGCACTACGCGTACGACCCCGAGGACGCGGAGGTCGACGTCTTCATCGCATGGCGCTACCACGCGTCGCTCGTTGTCGGACAGAAAGCCAAGTCTTAAGTTTCTCTGGATGCACGACATCCCCAACCAGGAAGTCCGGAGCTCGGCGATGCTCCGCAAATCACAAGGAAGAGGGGGAGACAGCAACTTTGTCGGGATTGACGGCATCTTCTGCGTCAGCGCGTTCCAGGCGTCGTTCTTTCCTTCTCCAGTGCACCAGCAGAACCTCATCATTCTCACGTCCAACGGTCTGGACCTGAAGCATTTATTGGCCGCCGATGAAAATGAAGATGACAGTGTCGAAGCTAACCGCGCGACCAATTTCGTGTACGGGAGCGCTCCGAACCGCGGGCTTGAGCGCGTGGCCACAGATCCGCAAAGCCATCCCAGAGGCGAACTTGACGGTCTACTACGGATTCACGCCGGCGTTCGACCAATGGGGAAGCACGGCGATCCCAGACTTCGCCGCCTGGAAGCACGAGATCGAGACGCTGCTGCACACGCTGCCGGGGGTCCACTATCCCGGTCTCGTTGGCCACGAGGAGCTCGCGAGAGGGTACGCCCAAGCTGGCTTCTATCTCTACCCGACGACATTCGGCGAAACGAGCTCTGTGACGCCCATGAAAGCCATGGCGAGCGGCGCGATCCCGATCACGAGTCGATACAAACACTCGGCTCTGCAGGAAACGTGCGGCGGGTTCGATCTTGGACCTCAGCAGGCGCTGGAAGAAGGTAAGAAATTGTGTGAGAATGAGTTCCCTGTCAGTAGTAGTTTGGCAAGAGTCGTGTGGGTACTTACCAGTATTGCTGCAACATGTTTTTCTCTCTCTGTAGACTCGGGTCCGAGTGGACCAATCTCTGGATCGAGAGCGTCGCCAACGCCGTACGGGATGAAGGCAACCAGATTCAGGCCTTTCGTGACCAAATGAAGGCGTTCGCGCGAGCCAAGTGCCGATGGTCCTCGGTCGCAGAACAATGGCACCGAGTCTTCGCATCGGGTAGCGCGGGATCAATTGAGTCCTGACTTGCTGTGAGTGCAGACGGTAGGTACCTCACGATTGTTTGGGTTAGCACGAGGTGAGATAATTGGTTCAATGTGGATGGAGGATAGAGAGAGAATCAGACAAGAGCCAAGTGTATATACTTGCGATCCGCAAAATGAGCCTCTCGATACGCTGCTGCTGCTGCTCTTTCTCTCTGTTCTTTCCAGCTTGCCAACTGCATGTCCTTTCTGACTGTTTGGTTAAGCTCGCAGCTGACTGGTTTCTGCTTTACTTGACAGGAGCGCAAACTGATGAGCATGTCGACTTGTCGAAAAGCTGCTTACTTCTGGAAACTACTTCGACACTTCTTGCAAAACCAGTCGTCCTCTGGCACTGCACTCAGTTTCGCGCATTTCTACAGACAATAACAGTGCAAACAACAATCATTTGTCAGTTCCCGAGTTGGACATCTTTGGAAGAACCAATTTCAATGTTGAACGCACCAGGTGGAACACGCGCTCGCAGCCCTTGGTGCCGTCTTCAGAGCCGCAAATCACGTGCGAATCGAGCCGAATCTTGTTCTTCTTGCACGCTCCGCACGTCTGTAGATTGCACTCATTGCAGAACCACTCGTCGTCGGGAATTTTCTGGAAATGGTTGCACAGACAAAACAAGTTAGTCAAGTAACGCGAATACATAGAGCCTGGCGAGATGGGATCAAAACGCCTACCTCCATGCCGATACAGGCGACGTGGAACGCGCGCGGACAGCCGTCGCAGCAGAGCAGCTCGCCGCCTAACGCGCAGACGCTGCAGTCCACATCCCACTGATCTTCCGAGCTTCTCGTGGTCATCTGGGGTTTCCCGCCGCTCGCTGGATGGATGTGATCATCAGCCTCTTTACTGGTGTTGCCGCCGTTCGACGACGCTGTTCGCGCATCCGAAGCTCCAGCCTGTGCGTCTTTGTCCTTTCGAGCGTCTACGCTGCTTCGTGTGGTCTTCGCGACTGGGAAAATGGGTTTCACAGACGCGTCACAGACATGGCAGAACGTCTTGCCTCGCGGAATACGACGCAGACCAGCACACGTGTAGTGGAACACACGCGGACAGCCGTCACAGCAGAGCAACTCGCCGCCCTCCGAGCAGATGTAGCAGTCCTCTTCCCACTCGTCGTTCGAGTCGCGCATGCTTGAGATCTCCTCCGACTCCTCCTTGCTCTGATTCTTCTTCGCAGCTCGCTCTTTCCGCGACCGCTTCTCTTTTTCGCTTTTCGCGCGTCGAGTGCTCACGCCCTGGTCTTCATTCGGAGCCTCCGCGAGTCCAAACACATCGAGTCGCTGCTCAAAGGACGCCAGAGCAACCGCCAACGTCGCAATCGTCTTGGCTTTCTTCACTTCTTCGATCCACCGGTTGCGACAGTGTGTTGTCGGCCACAGGATCGATCCGTCGTCAGCGAGCGCATCGAGCTCGTCCTCGTCCTCGTCTTCGTCGTCGCTCTTGTCGTTGTCTCCAGTTCGGTTGCTCTCACCACCGGTCTTACTCGTCTCTTGTGCGCCATTCGTCGGAGCAGCAGGCAAGCCCTGTGCCTTCAGCTGGAACGACATCACTTCGGTTTCCAGAGCGAGCAGAGGGGCGACGAACTCCGCAATCTTCGCCACCGACTTGACGTTCTTCAACCAGTCCACGTGACCACCAGGAGCGCGCTCCTGCCAATTGGACCCATAGTCTTTGAGGCGCTTCGACAGCCACGCCTCGACTTCAATAAGATCGTCGCGGAAGGAATCCACACCAACGACTGCGTGCGGCTTCTTCCGCCAGGTCTTGCGCTCATTCCGCCAAACCGAGAAGTCTGTTGGCACAGAGTTCGCAGCGCCATTTCCTTTCCGCTGTCGTTTCTTGCCATTCGCACTGTCTTCATTGAGCAGGTCGGAGATCAAGAGCCCAGGCTTGGACATGGGCATGTCTGCCGTGATCAGATCAAAGTTCTCTGTCAGCGCGGTCTTCAGTTGAGCTTCGCGCGTGATCCTGGTATCAAGCGAGTCGACGAGCGCGATCACCTCCGCTTCCGACGAGTAGCAGTACCAAATCGCGCCGTCTCCTTCTCCGTCCATGTCGCTCTCGGACTTCACGGATCCGCCATTCTCCATCGTCTCGTACTTGAGCTTCAGCTTTTCAGACGAACCGGGCTTCTCGATATACAGCCGCTGCTTGTCGCCCTGGAGGATCCAGTACCGGCACTGATTCCGGTCTCGTCCGAGCGGTTCGGTGCGCACAAAGCTGCTTCGGATCATCTCATTGAACTTCCGCTTCCTCGTGTCTGCCTCTTCCTCTCGCACTGCCTCGGCCTCTAAAATTTCCAGCACGTGCGTCGCGGACACAATGATGCGCTCCGGAAGACTGCACTCTTTTCCCTTTTCGATCGCCACGCGAAGCAAAGACGCGTCCTTCGACAGCAAACCTTCCTGGATGCCTTTCTTTGCCGCAGTTCGTTTCCGCTCCATCTGTTCCTGCATCCGCTGCTTGCGGAGCTTCTCCTCGGCTTTCTTCCGCAACCGCTCTCGCTGCACCTCTAAGTTCTTCTTGCGCGACAGGTACTCGTGACGGGAAATGCGGTCCTCCATCTGCAGTCGTTCCAGTTCTTCTTCGTTCTTCGCCAGCGCCTCTTCATTGTACGCGAGGTCATCCAAGTCCGAGTCGCTCGCTGACCCTGGCGCTCCCGAGTCGCTCTGTGCGTCGTCTTCGTTCTCGTCCGCTGTATCCGCATTGCCATTCGAAGCGTTTTTCTTGCTGTCGGGCTTGAGCCACGTCTTCACAGACGTCTTCCTCTTCTCCACCAAGCCCGCCAGCTCCGCCTTTTGCTTCTCCCGCAGCTTCTTCTCATCCTCCAGCGCCACTTTGCGGTCCTGCAGCACCGCGCGGTTGAACTCTTTCGACGCCTGGATCGTCTCGCCCAAGTGCTTCCCGAGCATTTGCCGGATCTTCTCGGTTCCAAACGCTCGACGCACCAGGAAATTCAGCAGCGACAGCTTGTGGCGAACGCTCAGCTTCGGGTACTCTGTGCTGTAGAGTGCGTTGACGGCTTCTCGAAAGTCGGCGGTTGCGTGCGCAGTGTATCGAGGCACAGCGACGATCAAGCTGTGCAGCACCGACGGCCACGACAGCGAATTGAGCATTGTCAGCGTCGGGACGCCGACTGTGAGCGGCGCGTGCTGGACTTCGTAGCGATACCGCTCGCGCTCGTCCATCGCACTCTCGTCGTCCGACATGTAGTCCTCGTCCTCTCGGTCCTCCATAATCAGGTCGAGCAGACACATGTGGATCTCGGTCATCAACGCCGAGTGCTCCTGATGCGCGAGCGCCGAGCCAAACTGCTCCACGGAAATCGGCGACAGGTTCAGGATCTTGCTGAACGACGAGATCGAGTCCCAGACAGCGAGCACGGCGCCGATGTGCTTGGACGGCAGCGCGCCAAAGTTGCACTCCTGCGGACTGTTGGGAATGGAAGAGACATAAACACATAAATGCACTGATTAATTTCCCAATTCAACGCACCACCACCGAAAGAGCTGCAGTACTACGTACATGGGCTTGTCGCTGCGGCTCGCACTATCAATATCGTCCGGGAGGTCATCAATCCCTTTCTTCTTCTTGTTCAACGCCTCCTCCTGCATTTCATAGACCGCCATTAACACCAACATCAGCACTCAACATTCAATCACAAAGAGAGCCCAGCCCAGTCCACACACAACCAGCCAATCAACCAACAACACGCACCTTTTTCTTCAACGACGCGTCCTCTTTCTCGAGCTTCTCCAGTTTCTCCTTGGCGTCGCGCACCGTCTGCGCCAGGTCCTCTGCAAGCTTGCCGAGCTTCTCTTCCTCCTTGTCCTTGTACTTGATCTTCTTGCGGCTGAGGATGCGGTCCTGCATCTCCAGCACGCGCTTGGCCTTGTTCTCGATCGCGTCCACCGACTTCTTGGCGATCATCTCTTCTTTCTGCTGCTTCAGCTGCAGCTTCTTGGCGTCGCGCTCGAGCTTCTCGGCCTCGCGCAGCAGGCGCGCCTTCTCCTTCTTCTCCGACTTGGCGCGACGGCGGTCGAGGCATTCGCTGCGCACATCCAAACCATAGCAACATGAAATTAGCAAAAAGAGACTACGCCAACCACCACACAAACCAGTACAATACGATACAGGAGGGTACGTACGAGCACATTTTGCAGAACCACTCGGTGTCGGGGATCGCCGTCTCGCCCATTCCCAAGCTGCCCACGACGCGAATTTAAGCACATGGTAACGAATCAGCCTCAATACACACAGAGACACAGAGCCGCACAGTTTGATAACAAAGCAATGAATGAAAAAAAATAAAAGACGCACCAGCTCATGTGGAACGCGCGCGGGCAGCGGTCGCAGCAGAGCAACTCGCCTCCGTCCTACAAAGAAAAAGCGAGAGTGACCAGCAAAGCGACCCATTAGCCACACATACAAACGCACACATGAACCATCACTCTTTCTGATGTAAGCGCACAAGCACAACTTACCTTGCAGATGTTGCAGTACCAGCGGTTGTGGTCGGACCAGCCCTCGTCCTGGTCGCTCGCGTCGTCGCCGTCCACGGTGGACGTGGTCTCCTCTTCGTCCCCGTCCTCCTCTTCGTCGTCCGCGTCCACGTCGATGGGGACCCCGCCGCGGCGACCCGCCTCGGATCCGATTGTGGACGCGTTGTCCTCCTCATCGTCGTCATCGTCATCATCGCCGTCTTCTACATCACGATCCGCACGACGACCATCATTCCCATTGCCGTCGTCGTCCGTGTTGCAGAGCTCAAAGACGCTGAGCATGCCGCCGGTCGGACGGCGCGCGGGGGACGGCGAGCGGGACGCGGCCGGCGCACTCGCCTCTACTTTCGCCTTGGATTTGGGTTTTGGTTTGCTCTTCTTCTTCGCGGCGGCGGCAGTCGGTGCAGATGTGGCCGCAGCAGCCTCTATGGCCTTGGCCTTGGGCTTCACGGCCTTGGGCTTTGGCTTTGTTGGCTTGGCCGCAGCCTTCTCCTTGGTTTGCTTGGCCTTCGCGATGCTGTTGCTCTTCAGTTTGGAGAGCGGCGCGTCGTCCGAGCTGCTGCCGCTGTCCGACGCAGCCACCATGTCCACGTCGTCCGCGCTGCTCTTGGCCGGCTTCTTACCAGCGGATGACACCGCCTTTTTGGACGGCGCCTTCTTCTTCACGGGCTGCGACTGCGTCTGCGTCTGCGGCTTCTTGGCTTTCGGCCGCGCACTACTACTGGTCGACGAGGCGCTCTTGCTGCTGCTGCTCTTGGCTTTCTTCAGCGCCGCCGGCGGGGCGACGACCGCGAAGCCGTCCTCTTCAAAGTCCTCGTCGCGGTCCATCCTACTCGCACAGTTCACAACGAACGCTTCACGTCAATCGCTACGCTATGAAGAGAGATACAGTCAGTGTGGATGCGGATGCGGGGGAGGCTCTTACCTGTCTGGCGTGTCGTGTGGCCGGACGGGATGCGGACGGACGGACGAGATCTCGACGCTGGACGAGTGGGTTGGTTCTATAAGGTCTGCGGCTGATTGCGAGTGAGCGTGGCGTGGGGCGTTTGGTTTGTTTGCGGCCGCAGGCGGAAAGAACGGGATCGGCGCTCGCTCTGGACGGCGGTGGGGCTGATGGACGGACTGACTGTGGTTGTGACTGTGGTGGTTTGTTGCATGGGGACCAAACAGGAGGGAAGAACAAAAAACCGACCATCACTCCACCCACTTCTGGCACCAGGACCGAACGAACCGAACGAACCCGCCCAGCAGAAGCCCGCTTGGATCGGATTGGCAACTCTCACAACTGGACGGTTGGCTTGAACGGATGGATGGATTCCTTTCGTGAAGATCCGTAACTTTCAAGTATCATCATCACCAAGCTGCATATTCGAAGGCTGTCTATCTATCTGTCTACCTTGGAAGGACTGTAGCTGCAAAGCAGACTCTGAATGCTGAAGCGTGGTTGAAAGTCCACGTTGGCAGTCGCAGCAGTACAGATGTTGGGTTTGGATGTGATTGAACACACTCACACTCTGTTGTGAGACCGACGGCATGAAGACAGACAAACTGCGTGCGAGTCTCTACTCGGCGGGAGGTGACCGACTCGGGAAATCGGAGTAGTCTCCCACCACCACTTCCGCCCATGCGAGCAGCTTTTCGCGAGTATGGACTTTCGACTGGATGTGTGAAGAGAGCTTCTGCAGTCGGCTCCATGCCAAGGAGGCTTTGGAAACGAGCTCTTCGCGTGCATTGCCGCTTTGGATGTTGCAAGGAGCGAGTTGCTGGATCCAGTGATGACATCGCACACAGATGAGCACGAGTTCAGCTAGCAGCTTACTCAGCAGGGGCAGGCACAGTCGCAACAAGCAGGTTTCTATTGTTGCTCAATGTCTATCTCATGCATAAAAGCAGCTGAAAACGACCGGAAAGCGCGTTCTGCAGCAGCATATTCGAGAACAATCGCAATGCGTTCGTGGAAATGCGAGCTGTTCCAAGGTGATCGATCGATGCTGGCAGTCATTTCTTCACAGACGTTTTGAATTTATGGCAACATTTCGTATAAATTTAAAGAGTTGAGACAACATTTTCGCGCGCTTTTTGATGTGGAAACAAATGACTTGATGTTTGTATGATGTTTGTGTCCCTCCAAAATATGGAGTCCATTTTAAAGAGGGTAACATATGTTTAGTCTTTACCTCTTCACTTGAGTATTTGTTGGACCTGCTGCTCCACGTGGCTCGCTCGCATTTTTCTCATCTCCTCTCTCAGCCAACCAACCGAACCACCAACCAACAGCTTTTGACGCGAACACACTGACTGATGGCGTCCTTCTTGATATCAGCAGCAAGCAAACGGAAAAGATTTCCATGTTCCCAGGAGAGAAAAGCCGCACTTGAGGAGGAGGTAACCAAACCACACGCCTCGCACCAATGTTTAGCAGAGTACCTACACTACAAAACCAGCATCGCAAAGTCCAACTTTCAGTCAGCACAATACACTCGAGTGCACAAGCAAATCTCACCATGTTCCCCACCCATTCAGTTGTTGATGTTGCACACCAGCGCTGTGCCGTTGAGCGCGTAATGCTCAGGTGGACGCTCGCGCGGGAGCTCGATCGCCAAGACAAAGTTCGTCGAGATGCCGGTGGTCGACAGTGTGCCTTTGCGCGCGGGCGTCTTGTACACTGGACACGCGTACTTGAACGGCTCTGGTTTGACTAAAGATTCCTGATCTTGCTCCTGCTGGAGTTGTCGGGGCTTCTTCGCTGCAAGTTCATCCGCTTGGACAGAAGTTCGTTGTCCTCCCCTCAAAGCTGCGTCCTGGCTGGATTTCAATTGTGAAGGAGGACCTCCTTTCATGCGGTTCGATGCCGAGGTAGGGGTGTTATT